>SNQJ01S0125744.1:6941-26428 GCA_010110895.2 Picea sitchensis | reverse complement strand
AAATGTCTCCTTGGTATATATAGGAGACTAGGAGGTATAATTACAACTAATGACCTAAAGCCGACATAAATAAAATAGCATTACTAATATAATATGCCCCAATTAAGGGGTAATGAGCCAACATTAGGGCTTAACAGCATGCCCCACACAAAATAATTGGTATAAATTATGAAACTTGTACAAAAATACTAAAGACTGTCCACTATCCAATGCAACTGGTCTCACTCAAATTGGATACTTGAGGAAGAAGTTATGATTTTTTTACTTGGAACACATGCTTGATACTAGTCAATAAGACTAGTCAAATACCCTATATTCCACAGGGTGTATCTAAAAATGTAAGATGACCCAGAAGATAAAAACAAATGTACAGATAAATTAATAATTTATGTGAATATTCTCCAGATTTCAGGGTCTGAAACGTTAAAGAGCTCAAGGTCTTGGGGTTTCGCTGCTACATCTGAGACACCTTGGAATTTTCACTATAATTTTTTTTATACGACGTTTCATAAGGAACCCTTTGGAGGATATTTAGTAGACAGATCAAGGTACGTTGGGCGGAAATTCTGCAATGACTCAATTCAAGATGATTCTAGAACCCTATCTTACAAAGGTTGTATCTACTAAAGTATAAGGCCTCAGGAGATGAAATTTTAACCCAATGTACCTTGATCTGTCTACTAAATATCCTCCAAAGGGTTCCTTATGAAACGTCGTATACAAAAAATTATAGTGAAAATTCCAAGGTGTCTCAAATGTAGCAGCGAAATCCCAAGACCTTGAGCTCTGATACCATATGTTAAGAACCAAATATCAATATAGCATAGAAAAACCTCAGAATAAGTACTCAACGCCTTGAAAAAAAGATAAATTCGGATAATAAGCCTCTTCAAGGGGGAAACCTTCTTATGCTGACATAAATGTACAATTACAAGATGATTGCAAATGAAAATGTCTCCTTGGTATATATAGGAGACTAGGAGGTATAATTATAACTAATGGACTAAAGATGAAATAAATAAAATAACATTACTAATGTAATATGACCCAATTAAGGGGTAATGAGCCATTATTTAGGGCTTAACAGGGTGTCTACAGACAAGTTTCCCTGTGCTATATCTCTCTAATATACGTGCGGGGTCCAACAGTAGTACTTGAACCAATATTTGAGGGCACCAAATAAGGAGGCTAGATCATTCCCTTAGCCATACTACCTGACTACCCAAGTACTAGAGAGTATCTTCTCGAGTGGCTTTATCGGTGACACTATAGTAGTCAAGTGGTCGATCATTTTATCTATGGAGGACTTCATGAGATCTAGGTTGATCCATATAAAAGTTTTTTTCTGATGTGTTACCACTTGAAGGGGTACCAACAAAGGTTACAAGGATGGCCAATAGATGTATGTTTAAGTACCACTTGTGTCTCCTATGTGTATGACTCCCCGAATGTGGATTTCTGCGCGTAATGACAGATATTTTGAGCTTTAATACACTGGAATACGTCTCTACCATGAAAAAAATTAACCCACAATTGTCTGCCAATTAAAGTGCTCTGATACCACTTGTAGTATTCTAGATATAAAATAGTATTCAAAACATAAATATTTTAGCTAGAAATGGAAGAACAACAATGATATAACCAGAACAATACCATAATAACACCAGAAAGAGAACCTTGATTAGTGATAACAATGTTTACCTACTTCTTTGAGGGGGAAACCTCCAGCAGAGCAGAGCTCTATTACGATAATATCCAAGACAAAACTTCTCATACCCTCTACTCCTATTTATACTAAATGTGTCTATTCTAAAAGGACAATCTAGAGGAAGATCCTTCTAGAAGTGAAATCTTCTATTAGGTCTTCTTACATTTGATTTATTCTTCCTTATTGCAAGGCATCATTAATATTGGCCTTTATTACATGGAAATATATTATTATACCTATGTGAGGGGTTAGGGAGGTTAGGTCCCTAACAAACCAAATTTTCCAAGTACAACACATTGATGAGAAGAATATCACTTGGAAGCAGTTCAAGAAGTACTTTCAGAAGAAATACTTGACCAAGCAATATTATGATAGTAAGATGAAGGCGTTTTTTCAATGCATGCTTGGGAGTATGATTATGGATGAATATGAAAGAATATTATTGTCAATTTTGAAGTATGTTGAATTCATCAAAGATGAACAACTAAAGATTCAAATGTTTCTAAGTGGGATGCCATCAATCTTTAGTGACAAGATATAGTATGATGATCCCAAAACATTGGATGAATAAATAAGGAGATCCAAGTGCCTCTATGATAAACATAGAGGAATACCAAACTTCCAAAATACTTGGGAGGATAAGAAGAGGGGAAATATGGAGCAACATAAGAAAGGAAACAAGCCACCCTTCTTGAGAAATAATTTGCAAGGGAAGCCAACTCATAATGAGTCCTAAATGTCAAAAACATTAGGAAAAAGACCAAGGAAACAACCCATGAAATGTTGGGTTTGTGAAGGATATCATATGTATAGAGATTACCTTCATAGAGGTGATAAAGTGAGGACTCTTCACAATGTACAACAAGATGAAACAGTTGAGGAAATGGGTAGAAGCTTGCCAGGGATCTATGCATCCCTAGAAAACAATCAAGATGAATTTCAATCTCACATGATTGAATTAGAAGGTAAGATCAACAATCGACATATTGTTATTTTGATTTCTTAATGATCTATTCATAGTTATATAGATCCTAATATGGTGGAAATATTCCATTTGACAAGAAGCAATCCTAGAAAAACTTGGTTGGTTCAATTAGCTATAGGAGCTAAAAGAAGAATTAATGAGATAGTCAAGGATTGTCCAATGGACCTTAATGGAATGTGTACAAAGGTTGATTTGAACATCATAATTTTGGTATCATGTGATTTCCTAATTGATATGGATTGGTTAGACAAGCGTCATACTATCCTATATTGCTATAACAAAGAATTTACTTGATTGGATAAAGAAGGAAACTTGAGGACAATTCAAGGTATTCCAAGAGCAATAACCTTTAAAGAAATTTGATATTTTCAATTGAAGAAATGATTCAGGAAAGGATGCCAAATATTTACAGTGCATATAGAGGAGGCACCTAAGGATAAATTTCCAAGCATTGAATACTATGCAATATTGAAAGAGTTTGAAGATTTATTTATAGAGATAACAGGGTTTCCACCAAAAAGAGATATTGATTTCTCTATTAATCTAATTATTGGAGGTGCACCGGTGTCCAAGACTCCTTATAGGGTGAGTACACTATAAGTAAAGGAATTATGAATGCAACTTAAGGAACTCTTGAAGTAGGAGTACATACACCCAAGTGTGTCCCCTTGGGGTGCCCCAGTGTTATTTTCCAAAAACAAATATGGTACCCTAAGATAATGTATTGACTTCAAGTAGTTGAACAAGGTAACTGTAAAGAACAAGTATCCTTTGCCAAGGATAGATTATTTATTTGATAAGCTAGAAAGATTATTTATTCTCCAAGAATGACCACAGATCGGGCTGTCATCAAGTGAGAATCAAAGAAGAAGACATCATCAAGACTAATTTCATAACAAGATATGGCCATTATGAGTTTACAGTGGTACCATTTGTGTTGTCAAATGCACCAACTATATTTATGTGTTTGATGAATGGTTTTTTCAAAAATTAATTTGATAAGTTTGTTATTTTTTTTATGGATGACATTATTATCTACTCAAAATATGAAGAAGATCATGAGAAACACTTAAGGATGGTGTGACAAGTGTTGAGGAAACATCAACTATATGAAAAATTGAGCAAGTTATCATTCTATCAAAGGAAAATACATTATTTGGGGCATATCATTTCAGAGGACGGGATAACAGTGGATCCTGAAAATAAAAGAGCCATTGAGGGGTGGAAAGTACCAAATAATGTCTGAGATGTGATATCTTTCATGAGACTTGTTGGATACTATAGAAGGTTCATTGATGGTTTTTCAAAGATTGCTCACTTAATCACTTCCTCACAAAAGAAGGGTGTAATTATTGAATGGATTATTGACTGTGAAATAAGTTTTCATCACTTGAAATACTTGTTGACAAGTGTACCTATCTTAAATATTATTGATCCTGATAAATAATTTGTTGTGTGCAATGATGCATGCAAATAAGGACTTGGTGAGTCCTTAGTCAAAATGGGCATGTGATATTCTATGAATAAAGAAAGTTAAAGGAGAATGAGAGAAATTATGCTACTCATGATTTAGAATTGGTATCCATAGTGCATTCCTTGAATATTTGGAGGTACTACCTTATGTGAAGAAGATTTTCATTGAGGATGGACCATAGTTGTCTGAAGTATTTGTTTGGACATCCAACTCTAAATGCTAGGAAAATCAAATGGCTAGAATTTATTAGTGAACATGAATTTGATATAAAACATTTAAAAGAAAAAGAGAACAAGGTGGTTGATGCACTCAGTAAAAGGGTGCATGATATGCATACTACAACCATAACTGTGTACAAACCTGATCTAAAATACAAAATTTTAGAATCTACAAAATTAGATCAACACTATGTGTAGACAATGGAAAAATTACAGCGAGATAATTTACAACAGAAAACTAAAGGCTATGACCTGATAGAAGATGGTATCCTCTTATATAAAGGAAGAAATTATTTACCTACTTCTCAAGAGCTAAGGAATGTGATACTAAGATATATGCATAAAGTACCTTATGTTGGGCACCTGAGGTACCAAAACACAATTGCAACTATCAAAATCTAGTATTATTGACCAAGTATGAAGAAATAAGTGGTTGATTATATAACTAGATGTCTTGAATGCCAGAAGGACAAGGATGAGCATACAAATCCAGTTTGTTTTATACAACCATTGTCTATTCCTTGGTTGAAATGGGAAGTGGTAACAATTGATTTCATCACCAAGTTGCCTAGAACAATGAAGCAACATGGCTCCATCATGGCAATGGTGGATAAGCTCACCAACGTTGCTCATTTTATTCCAATAAGGATGACTCACATTGAAGCTAATATTGTAGATATCTATATGAGAGAAATTTCTAGGCTTCATTGTGTGCCCAAGGAAATAGCTTCTAATAGAGATCCCAAGTTTACATCAAACTTTTGGAAGGGATTATTGAAAGGATTTGGGACCCATCTGAAATTTAGTACAACATATAACTTGGAATTTGATGGACAAATAGAGACAATCAATCAAAGTGATTGAAGATATTCTAAGAATGTATGTGATGGATAAAACATCATAATGGGAAGACTATTTACACTTAGTTGATTTTGATTATAATAATGGGTATCAAGAAGCTTTGAAGATGAGCCCATTTGAGGCATTATATGGAAGAAATTGCAACACCCTAGTAAATTGGGACAACCCAAAAGACAGAGAAGTAGTTGGGATAGAATTGTTGAAAGAAATGAAAGATCATATGGTGAAGATAAAGATGAATTTAAAGGTTTCCCAAGACAACCAAAAAATCTATGCAAATAAGAACAAATCTCAGAGCGAGTTTAAAGTGGGTGGTAATGTATTTATGAAAGTGAAGGCCAAGAGAATCTATTTGAAATTGGGGAGTTGTTCAAAGCTTGTAGCAAGATACTCTGGACCCTTTAAAATCCTAGAGAGGATTGGTCTTGTTGCATACATGATTGCATTACCTGCATCCATGTGCATTCATAATGTATTCCATGTACCTTTTCTTAAAAATTTGTGTCTGATGCTAATCATATAATTGATTGGAATGTGATTTAGGTGGAACAAAAAGGATAATTCCGAATACAACTTGTGTGCATATTGGATTGGAAGGTCAAGCAACTTCAAAATCAAGCCATTGGGCTAGTAAATGTCCAGTGGACTTGTTTTAGTTCTAAAGATGCAACCTGCGAATATGAAGATTCTATGTGGGAAGAGAACCTGCATATTTTTGGAGCTTTTTAAATATTTTTGTTTGTACATGTTTACATAATGCACTAAGGAAAATGCATAAATAAGGGGGAGTGGAATGTAATACCCCTAGGCCAAAACCAAAGAGTTAATTGTACATGTAGGTTGGTGATCCAAGCTATTTTGGGCCTAAGTGCCATGGTACATATGTTTGTTGGCCATACTGCTTATATGATTATAAGATATTTGTAATATGTATCAGGCATATTTTTAATAAAATCATCGTTGTTGTAGACTAAGAACTCCACTAAGAGTACGGGGGACTAAGAACTCCACTAGAGGGAAAGGGGCTTACGGTATAAGAGGAGGAGCTAAGCCAATGGGTGGGCTTAAGTCAGGGAAATATTATTTTAATATTCCCTAAAATCCAAATCTTGAGATGTCATAATATAAGTTCCAAGAGCAGGGGAATGTATACAAGTGGAGCTCATTAAGCTTCATGAAGACAAGTGTCCAGTTGGGGACATGCGGATATATTGGGGAACTTTGTGTATTTTTGGATCATCTTGTCATTCTTGGAGAATTTACTCGTACACTTCATCGTTCAGCCTTAGGCATTGGTGGATATTCTCATAATTTCCTGATCATTGGAACCTTAATTTATTACCATAGATATGTTGTCATTATATTCATATATATGTACATGGAAATATTGGGGAAGAAAATGGAAACAAGGATATCAATATTTATGTACCATGAGGAGGTGGGTTTCTAGGCCCGTGATAGTCTCTCTTTAGTGAGACAACTATCGAATACTATTTGTTGGTACATTGGGCAATAGCTATAGGGCTGTGATACTTTTAGTACAACCTATTGTTGAAGCCCAAGAAGGGAAGTGAGGCATATGTAGGACTATTGACTAGAGAAGGGGCACACTTCCTAGGGTGGGACAAGAACGTGGGAAATGAGAGTCTATAGGTTAGTTGTAGTAGTTGACACCTTGACCTGAGATTAATTGTTGATTGTAGAACTTAGTATGGCCTAGGAAGCCTTCCCTGGTGGAGTTCTAGTCAAATATCGGGGGTCACCTACTGTTGAAATTCTATGAGTAGCAGAGCCTTTAGATGGGAGGAACATCTGAGGTTTGCATGTAGTTGGTGATTTACATAAAAGATAATTGTTATTGTGTGTATTTACATGATGTTTATTCTGTATAATATATTTAATATATTGTTTTAATTGTTTATATATTTATGCATGATTTATATATGTTGTAGAAATCCATGTGTGTTCAAGGAATTTTAAGTTAATGAGATGATATCTGATATATTTCAGACTTTTTTGTGGTAGGAATTATCATCTTAAGATATTAGATTTGTAAATACAATAATTCTATGAAAATCTGTAAGTCTAATGTGACTGACAAGAAAAGAAATGGTGACACATGGCCAACCTGTGTGTCTAGGGATGTGACACCATGGTATTTCTTGGAAAGTAGTGGTTGTACCATGGGTTAAACATTAAATCACCAACAAAACCCTAAATATACCATCCCTTTTGGAATCACCCACAAGCAGATGAAGTCTCACCCAAGGTACCTATGGGGACTACATGAACTAGGCTTTGGTAGTCATAGGGGAATATGAGGAATTCATTCTCACCATTTACTTAACATACATTTATTTATCATATGCATAAAACCATAAAAAAATAATAACCTATGACATATTCATCTTATATACTCATTCAACATATGCGTAGAACCATGAGACACATCTTCATATTAAGTATTAAACATCTACTACATGTGCAAAATTAACAGAATAAATCATGACAAAAAACACATCCGAACACAGGAATTTAACATAGTTCACCCCAAATTGGGATACATCCACAACGACTCGCTTCTTATCTTATTCTTTCATCTTCAGTTCTTACAAAAAGTGTGCACTGTGCTCATACAATGATTCTCAGTTAAAACCGAAACCTACCCATGTTGTTCTATGTTGCAGTGCACACATACCTTTGAACTGATATTTGACTCAGCTCATACTCGAAAAATCAACAAAACAACCAACAATACTGAAATTGCAAGATATTCACCAACTCATTTTCTTTCTCCCTCTACCTAAAACCCCTTACATATTTATAGTATTACATTAGGTCTAATCCCATTTAAAAGTGGACAATATGTCCCAAAACACCCAACTAACTTCCACCTTTTGCGTGCTGACCCCTGAAAATGCACTAATTGTCTTTTGTGTGCGTTGCTCCTTTGATGACTTGTCGCATGATACTCTCCTACACAATTCCCAAAATTTACCCAAAATGGCATGTTATCCCCATTTTTTAGGGATAACTAGGAGATCATGTCTTGAGGCCCACATGTCCTATACATGGAGTACCGAGAGAAGGATTGACCTGAGCATGGCCCAAAGGGCCCATCCTTTTATTATTCCATCAACTTTGTCTTGTCAGCAGCAACAACATCCATCACCATCGGCTTGGTCTTGTATCAGAAGAGGTTCTTGCGCCATGAGGTAATTGGTCCAGGTATCATGGTATGTGTCACTTTTGATCACTGAAGCCTTTAAATATATGCATATGATTCCTTTTATCTCCAACAACTGCTTGGATCTTACATTAGCCCACTTGATCATGCTTGGGGAGATTGACAGGGTTCCCTAGCAAGTATGTGCCCATAGGTCTTGGTTTGTCACTGGGGGAATTTCTGAAAAGTCATCGTCCACTCCTATCATAGCACCACTGCTTCAGCTCGTCCCCCACTCATCTATCCCATTTCCATTGTCTGGGCATTGGGCTGACCTGTTTGTAGGACTGCACCTTATCTTGTGGGAAGAAGGGGCTAAAGGCCCGAAAGGTAAAAGCAGCTGGTAAAAGACAAAATCCTAGAAATAAAACCTCGAGATGCTTCACCCAGTGATCCCCGAGAAGGCAGTAAAAAACATCTCAGCAAGAAACAAGAGGGACCCAGAAAATAACAAAACAAGACCTAATCAGAGGATAGGCGGTCTCATCATGAGCTAGCCTATTAGGTACATGGGTACCTAACAGTATGACATTTCCACCATATGGTTACCATGCCAGGTCAGTGACCTTTGGTTGCATGGCCAAGGGAAAGGGGGTCTCATCACGAGCCAACATTCTCATCTCTGTGAAATTACTTGTGGGTAACACTACCATCTCTGGTCACCATGCCAAGGGAGTGTCCTCTGGTTAGCCCTTGAATAAAAAAGAAAAATAAGAAGAAAAAGAAAATAAAGGAATAAAGAAAGAAAAATAATAAAGGCAAGAACGGGCTTGGAAAAAATGCATCCATGACAGTTACAGCTCGCCTTCTACAAAGGCACCCACAGATAACATTATGCATCCTTGGCCCACACTGCATCCACATGTCTGGAAATCCCCTAGCCACATCACCTCACTTACATGGATTGGATGAAATCTTCCTGGAAACTTTCCTTTTCTTGTGGACACTAGCCCAATACAACGTTTTGTCTTTTTCTCCAATCTTATATTGCAGGTTTTTGTAATGTCTTTGAGCTATTGACTGATGTATTAGGGTTTTATCCATATGTTTAATAATATTGATGATGAGATGTGATTAACATTGCTATGATCCCGGTGACTGATGATCCCATGGAGAGCGTAGCTTTTGATGTGCAGGACCATGCTCGGTGGAAAGGTACCATTTGGACCGGTACACATGGGAAGATGACCAGTTCGGACCTCCATGGGGCTAAAGAGCCCACCAGATGGATTTCGAGACCCCATCAGGGGGTAGAGACAGGATGGACATGGATCAGGGATTTTTCACCGAAGAGGAAGAGGACATTCCATCAAAGGCACTCCGACATGACTAGACCTAGGGGGAATGACCCCTTTTCAGTGGAATGCTAGCCTTGGAAGGCTTAGGACATCCCCATCTTCACCATGATGTCATCCAGCTTCATGGAAACCTTTAGAGGAAGATTGGGCAACAGTGGTATGTGTGGCGTGTTGGAGAGGCCCCTGGGGGGCTAATGTTTTTCTCCTAGATGTCTCATTTTCCCTAGAAAGGGCTAGCGCTTCCCTTAAAGGTGATTTTACTCTCTTTGTAGCTCAATTAGGGTTTTAATTTGACAATTTAATTTAAAAACAATATTATTTTGATATTATGGCCTTGTTGGCCTTTTTATGACCTGAAAAGTAAAATTAGGTCATTGATACACTATATATTGAGGGTTTTGACTCTCATTTTATCATCATCTTTCACTCACCGCTTGGTGAGGTCTGAAATTTGTGCCCCATTTGGGTTATTAGCTGATTTGAGGAAGGCACACTTGTTGAAGGAAGAGATTTTTGGCATTCTATGGTGTTTTTCTTGAAGGAAGGTGTTACAACTAGGGTTTGCATGATTATTTTCTTGATGATTTATAAGTTTTATTCTGCAAAAATTCTTGATTGAATGGTTGTATTTTAAATTCTTGCATCTATTTATAAATTTTGCTAAATCAAAACCCTAGGGTACAAACACACAAGTAGTTTGTTGTCTCATGTCCCCTAATAGAAAAACGTTTAGCCATTGAAGAAGAAGAAGAGAGCCTAGCCATAGCTGCACTCCCTTTTCTTCTTCCCATAATCTAGCCATACCTTTTGACTTCAAGAGGAAGAGGACGTCCAAGGCCTAGGTTATCTACACCTAGGGTCGTTTTCTTTTAGGGTTTGATGAAAGAGACTTGCCTTAGAAACACTCTCCCTCTTTAAACCCTCTTGTCTTGACTTTGCTTTTCATTTGAGCTAGCTATTTTTCAGGAAGGAGGAGAGAGCATGAGGCCTTGCTTTAGAAACACCATAGTGAGCCTCTCTCCCCTAGGGTTATGATTTTGGAGCCCCTTTAGCAGCACTTCAAAACTTATCCTTCTAGTCCTTTAAAATCTCATCTCCTAAAACTTTTGTGTTCTTCCCCTATGACTCCATTAACCCTAGTCACTGATCTAGGACCTCCAGCATTGAAGTATATTTGGATACAAACACTCTCAAACCTCTTGAAATTGAAACCCTAACTACACTAACCCTAACCTACTAACCCTAGAATGCTGATGTCTCCCTTGGTTATTTCATCTTGATGCAGTAATGTTTCATTTTATAAGAAATTGAATGGTAGTTAAGAACATTTATTGGATTGAGTGTTGATTTGTTACATTGAATGCTACATCGTTCCAGTATTTATTGACAAGTGACATATTTATCATTGCCATTTTGAAAACATTGATTTCGTCAATATTTGCTGTAAAATTGCTTACATTGAATATTAGATAGTCATTGATTTATGAAGTACTGACCAAGATTTCACATATTAGTTTCCTTGTTGTGTTGTCTCAAGCATGTGCTCTTCTTTTCTTTGGTTACACTCTATTATTGGTTGTTTAGTTGGAACTATCTGATTGGCAGTAATCTGTGAGGGGGGAATTTGTCTTTATACTATTATCCTTTTCCCTTTCAAAACCACATGTTATCGAGGACATCTCCCCTGGGCCTAGCCTCCCTAAATACAAAGAACCTCCCCATTGTGGTGACATTGGGTGGGGAAGGTTCCTATTTCGCCAGTTTTAGCTACTATTATTTAGCCTTTCTTGCATATACAAACTGCGCGATAACATTTTGGCATCGCTACTGGGGAACACTGAGTCAATTCTCCTTAGAAAACAAATCTTTTCGGTAAGCCTTGCCTCAGAGCCTTATCCTACAAGCTTACCCGGTGACTCCACTAGGGTGTTTTCCCTATTTCTTTGATAGTTTCAAGAAAACTATCTGGCGACTCCACTAATGACGAAGCAAACAATGACTTCACAATGGGATATCGGGAATTACAAGCCTTTAGACATGAACAAAATCTAGGGATACCCATGACAAATGCCCCCGATAGAAGGAAAATGTCTCCCTAGATTCACTGGTAGAGATGGGGAAAGAGCTGACTTTCTTATGAATGATTTTTATTCTTATTTTGGACTCCATCTTGTCAATGATGATGCCAAATATGTAGTGATGAAAATTTTTCCCACCACTCTTCACGGGAATGCTAAAAAGTGGTATGATGATCTTCCCAATGCTAGAATCACCTCCATGAACCAGCTAGAAGAAGTCTTTCTCAAAGAATGGGGCATAAAATTGGAAGAGATCCAAACATTTCTAAAAAGACTCTAGTGCGCAAAACAAGCTAAAAATGAGACTGTTTGGAACTTCCAAAATAGATTTGAGGGTTTTTTGTACCAACTTCCTAGGGGCCATTACCCTGAGGACAAGGACCTTATGTATCTCTTTACCAATGCACTCTTGGTGCAATTGGGGTTTCTCTCAGGTAAAAAGAATCCAAATACACTCCATGAAGTTGGTGACATGGCCTTACAAATTGAGGAAAACATTTTCTTGTCCAAAATAAAAAACGTTTTTTCCCTAGGAAGCGAAAAAAATGATTATGAAGATACCTCAAGTACTCTCAATTTGGAGAAGTTGGTTTCCCTTGAAACTTGTACTGCTGATTTTCAAGAAGAAGGGAAACAAGTTATTGACCAACATAAAACTAAGAGGAAATCTCTTGATGAGGTTTTCCAAGAGCAAGGGATCATAAAAAATCAATAAAAAATCTGAAACCTGAACAAGACAATAAAAAATCAACATGTGCTCCTCTTCCTGATGAAGCAGTCCACAAGATTTTTTCACTTGCACAACAACAAGACGATGAGGTTAGTTGCTTGCCTTTTCAGGATTTCGATGATACTTTGTTCCTTGATTCAGAGAGTGAAGGAGAAATGGAATTCCCGAACGAAGTAAATATTCCTTGTTGTACTCTTGAAGACAAAGGGGAAATCCATGAGGATGAAACAATAACGCATGCTAGAAACACCAAAGTTCTCGAAACTCCTACACAAGAAGAAATAGTAAGTTATCCTCCTCCCCAAAATTTTGATAATGTTGTACCTCGTGATTTAGAGGAGGAGATGGATGAGCATATGAGTGTTTTCAAACCTCCATGCTATGATATTGATATAGTTGATATTGATGAGTTCATACATGTTGGAAGACATAAATGGGATGTAATTGGTTTTGGTATGGACCCCATTTATGATATTGAGAATCATTCCCAACTGTTTCCTTTACAGTTATCATGATATATTATCTTTGATTTTGACCAGTGGCAACAGGGAGATGATATATTAACCGATGCTCCCCAAACACCCAAGGTTGACCTAGTACCATGTTTTCCTGATGATTTTCAGTCTTACCTTGAGTTTTTTGAAGAGTATTCCTCTGAGCACTTGGATTCATTCTATATAGAAGATTATCAACCACCATTGTGATCGGTTTTTTATGGGAGTAATAACATTGTTTACCTAAAGAAGGATTCTTGTGACGTTTTTCTCTAGCCACCTGCTATTACTTTACCCTGCTATTTCATTAAAGGTGTAGTTGGGAATTGTAGATTTTTCTTTGAGTTTCCTCTGAAGCAAACCTGAGAATCCAAGGGTTGGTTGAAAACTACAGATTTCAGTCTATCATCTCAGATTTTCAATCTTCCCTTGAGGATTTGCCAGTCATCTGATACATCTTTGTCAATCCCTTCCCAGACCTCAGAGTATGAGAATGTCCTAGGTAGCCAGTTTTTCGACCCTTTGAGTCAGTGTTCTAAACCTTGGAATTTTCATGACCCCTTCCTGAAGTGGGTTGAGAACTTTCCTCAAATATTGACTTGGAATAATTTTATCCTTCCCACCCGCCTCCATGAGTTAGACTCTGTGATTCTCAATGATCTGATACATGTTCTAACCCATGTTATTTTTGTGCTTGACTTATCACTATTTTGGTTTATGATGAAACACAAAGGAAGCTACCGTGGGACGTTGTTGGATTGGCTTCACTGGTTGTTTGACTACACCAACATCCAGCCAACAGGTAAGTACAGGTAATTACTTCATTTTATATTCACATTTATGATTGCTTTATTTATGTATCTATATGTATGATGGGGTGGCATTAACGCCCCATTTGTTTTACTGATGTCCCTATCGAGATTAAGAAGGTCTACAGGTTATTCTAGATATGTTGAGGTTCTCATGCACTCTAAGGTGAGCACATGTCCCTGAGTTGGAGCCAGATTTTATCCCCGTTTTTTAGGGATAACTAGGAGATCATGTCTCGAGGCCCGCAGGTCCTAGACATGGAGTATCGAGAGAAGGATTGACCTAAGCATGGCTCGGAGGGCCCATCCTTCTCTTCTTCCATCATTTTTGTCTTGTTAGCAGCATCAACATCCATCACCATCAGCTTGGTCTTGTATCAGAAGAGGTTCTTTCTCCATGAGGTAATTGGTTCAGGTATCATGGTATGTGTCACTTTTGATCATTGAAACCTTTAAATATATGCATATGATTCCTTTTATCTCCAACAACTGCTTGGATATTACATTAGCCCACTTGACCATGCTTGGGGAGATTGACAGGTTTCCCTAGCAAGCCTGTGCCCATAGGTCTGGGTTTTTCACTGGGGGGAATTTCTGAAAAATTCATCGTCCACTCCTATCATAGCACCACTGTTTCATCTTGTCTCCCGCTCATATATCCCATTTCCCTTGTCCGATCATTGGGTTGACTTGTTTGTAGGACTACACCTTATCTCGTGGGAAGAAGGGGCTAAAGGCCCAGAAGGTAAAATCATCTGGTAAAAGACAAAATCCTAGAAATAAAACCTCGATATGATTTTCCCAGGGATCCCCGAGAAGGCAGTAAAAATCCTCTTAGCAAGAAACAAGAGGGATCCAGAAAATAAAAAAACAAGACCTAGTCAGAGGATAGGGGGTCTCATCATGAGCCAGCCTATTAGGTCCATGGGTACCTAACAGTATGGCATTGCCACCATTTGGTTACCATGCTAGGGCAGTGACCTTTGGTTGCATGGCCAAGGGAAAGGCGGTCTCATCACGATCCAACCTTCTCATCTATGGGAAAGTACTTGTGGGT
The DNA here is from genome assembly GCA_010110895.2 of Picea sitchensis. Classification (NCBI taxonomy): domain Eukaryota; kingdom Viridiplantae; phylum Streptophyta; class Pinopsida; order Pinales; family Pinaceae; genus Picea; species Picea sitchensis. The sequence continues at coordinate 11,490 of SNQJ01S0125744.1, read as the reverse complement.
AACATTGTCAACTCTGGTTACCATGTCAAGGCAGTGTCCTCTGGTTAGCCCTTGAATAAAAAATAAAAAGAAGAAAAAGAAAATAAAATAATAAAGCAAGAAAAAGAATAAAGGCAAGAACGAGCTTGGAAAAAATTCATCCATGATAGGTACAACTCGCCTTCTACAAAGGCACCCATAGATAACATTTTGCATCCTTGGCCCACACTGCACCCATATGTCTGGACATCCCCTAGCCACATCACCTCACTTACATGGCTTGGATGAAATCTTCCTGGAAACTTTCCTTTTCTTGTCGACACTAGCCCAATAGGATGTTTTGTCTTTTTCTCCAATCTTGTATTGCAGGTTTTTGTAATGTCTTTGAGATATTGACTGATGTATTAGGGTTTTATGCATATGTTTAATAATATTGATGATGAGATGTGATTAACATTGCTATGATCCCGGTGACTAATGAGCCCATGGAGGGTGTAGCTTTTGATGTGCAGGACCATGCCCGATGGATAGGTACCATTTAGACCGGTACACATGGGGAGATGACTAGTTCGGACCTCCATGGGGTTGAAGATCCAACCAAATGGATGTTGAGACCCCATCAGGGGGTATAGACAGGATGGATGTGGATCAGGGATTTTGCACCAAAGACGAAGAGAACGTTCTATCATAGGCACTCCGGCACGACTAGATCTAGAGGGAATGACCCCTTTTCAGTGGAAAGCTAGCCTTGGAAGGCTTAAGACATCCCCATATTCACCATGACATCATCCATCTTCATGGACACCTTTGGAGGCAAACTGGGTAGCAGTGGCACGTGTGGCATGTTGGAGATGCCCCTGGGGGGCTAACATTTTGCTCCTGGATGTCTCATTTGCCCTAGAAAGGGATAACACCTCCCTTGAAGGGGATTTTACTCACTTTACAACTAAATTAGGGTTTTAATTTGAAAAATTAATGTAAAAATAGTATTATTTTGACATTATGGCCTTGTTGGCCTTTTTATGACCTGAAAAGTAAAATTAGGTCATTGATACACTATATATTGAGGGTTTTGACTCTCATTTTATCATCATCTTTCACTCACCGCTTGGTGAGGTCTGAAATTTGCGCCCCATTCGGGTTATTGGCTAATTTGAGGAAGGCACACTTGTTGAAATAAGAGATTTTTGGTATTCTATGGTGTTTTTCTTGAAGGAAGGTGTTACAACTAGGGTTTGCATGATTATTTTCTTGATGATTTGTAAGTATTTTTCTGCAAAACTTCTTGATTGAATGGTTGTAGTTTAAATTCTTGCATCTATTTATAAATTTTTCTAAATCAAAACCCTAGGGGACAAACACACAAGTAGGTCATTGTCTCATTTCCTCTGATAGAAAAACTTTTAGCCATTGAAGAAGAAAAAGAGAGCCTAGTCGTAGCTACACTCCTTTTTCTTCTTCCCATAAGATAGTTGTACCTTTTGACTTCAAGAGGAAGAGGACGTCCGAGACCTAGGTTATCTACACCTAGGGCCGTTTTCTTTTAGGGTTTGATGAAAGAGCCTTTCCTTAGTAACACTCTCCCTCTTTAAACCCTCTTGTCTTGACTTTTCTTTTCATTTGAGCTAGTTGTTTTCCAGGAAGGAGGAGAGAGCATGAGGCCTTTCTTTAGCAACACCAGAGTGAGCCTCTCTCCCCTAGGGTTATGATTTTGGAGCCCTGTTTTAGCAATACTTCAAAACTTATCCCTCTAGTCCCTTAAAATCTCATCTCCTTCAACTTTTGTTTTCTTCCCCTATGACTCCATTAAACCTAAGGCACTGATCTAGGACCTCCAGCATTGAAGTAGTTTTGGATCCAAACACTCTCAAACCTATTGAAATTGAAACCCTAAATACACTAACCCTAACCTACTAACCCTAGAATGTTGATGTCACCCTTGGTTATTTCATCTTGATGCAGCAATGTTTCATTTTATAAGAAATTGAATGGTAGTTAAGAACATTTATTAGATTGAGTGCTGATTTGTTACATTGAATGCTACATCATTCCAGTATTTATTGACAAGTGACATATTTATCATTGCCATTTTGAAAACATTGATTTCGTCAATATTTACTGTCAAATTTCTTACATTGAATATTAGATAGTCATTGATTTATGAAGTACTAACCAAGATTGCACGTATTAGTTTCCTTGTTGTGTTGTCTCAAGCAGGTGCTCTTATTTTCTTTGGTTACACTCTATTATTGGTTGTTTAGCTGGGACTATCTGATTGGCGGTAATATGTGAGGGGGAAATTTGTCTTTGTACTGTTAGCCTTTTCCCTTTCAAAACCCCAAGTTACCGGGGACGTCTCCCCTGGGCATAGCCTCCCTAAATAGAAATAACCTCCACATTGTGGTGACATTGGGTGGGGAAGGTTTCTATTTCACCAGTTTGACCTACTATTCTTTAGCCTTTCTTGCATCTACAAACTGCGCGATAACATGGCCTACTCCAACAATATCAGAGAGAAAGGTTTTTAGTATGTTGGTAAATGGGATCATTACAATTATCCAATATTTGTTTGATTTTATTACTATTCAATATTTATCGGAAAATCCACATTGGTAGTGTTTATGGTCGTTGTTTGAAATCCAAAAACCAAGTCCATCTTCAGGAAAAATGTTTGAATATACTTTACATGATAGTTTGATCTATTGAATGCTTTGTTTAAATACACTTTCTTATATTTTCAACTTCTATTAACATTGTGGCACTTTGCTTCATTCTATGTCAAACCTACACCTCTATTTTGATGGAATAACATAGTTATTTTTTTTGTGTGGTAGTATTAGTTTAGTGAATCATTGTGAGTTGTTGTAAAAGTGAACAATATGAACAATGCCTTATATATGTTTAAAATAAAATAAAATAAATTTAATTATGGCACATATAGTTATAGTATTTTTTTGCTATTTTCCTACTCTTGCACACATATTTATTATTCTTGAGACCTCAATTATGTTTATGGAGACATATAAAACATTGTATTCTATTCATATAATCTATGATACATAGCATTAAGAGATACACCAATCATTTTATATTGTGTGATTCTTTCATAGAACTAGTATAAACAATTATTTTTTCAATTTGGTGATGGAACATAGTTTGTTGATGAACAAGAAAATTATTATCCTCTCAAACATATTTTAAGTCTAGCATTTTCCATTTATCAACCAAGTTTATGGTCTCACTGAAACCCTAGAATAGTTATGCAAATTGAATGGAGATTCAAAGTTGCATTTTGAATGAGTCTTAAATAGGTTTTAACAATTCGTTATCTACATTAATTTTATATAGAGACAATATTAACTCTATAGTTTTATTTCTTAACACCTATGTTAAAGTGTTAATATGAAATAATTATAGTCTATATACCTGCTACTAGTTCTTAGCAATCAAAAACATCATTATTTGAATGTTTCATACATATGGTGATTGTGATTGTGTTTCATTTTCATTAAGGTCGCTACTCTTGCTAAACTAGACAATATAAGTCTCTTATTTTTCTTAATGTACGCTTTGAACCTATTATGGAGTATGGTAGTTATGGATTCTTATAAAAATGAATAGTTCCTAAATATAAGATCTATTCTTTGGCTATTATTAATAATATGGATTTGTTATTGGTCTATGTGTCTCCTTTGATTCAGAGGAAATTTGGATTTGTGACGCCTACGCATGCTCCCTCCACAACCCCTAGGTTGGAAGGTCCACGTCAACACAGGATCTTTCCTTCACTACTGGCCTGAAGAACTCTATTTAGCTCTTCTATTTCCCTATTGGGAAATCTTCACCCACAACAAACTCTCATGGGATCCCCTCTTTACACTTGGGAGATCGGACTTCGCAACTTCGCGAATCCAATGGTCAAGCACTGGTTTCTCGAATCCTCGAAACCCGAAACAGTCAACGCTGACCTTTCCTCTTTCCTTTTCAGGATTTTCCCTATCGTGATTTCGGCGATCGCAATGTCAAACAACTCGTCTCACTGACTCTTGAATCCTGATTCACCAAAACTCAGATACACTCGCAAGCTTTGACTTTTCAACGCTACCTCAACCCTGTCAGGACTTTGGACTTCGTGATATCGCGAATCCTGATGCAATGTGTTCGGAACTTCACCCCATGAAATCTTGATATAGCATGCCACCTGTCCACTTGCTTACCCCGCTGTGGCCCACACAAAATCCTCTTGGCTTTCGGGATATCGCGTTTCGTGATTTCGCGATTCCTGTTACAAGGTTTATAGGACTTCAACCTACGAAACTCTGATACAAGTATCCGCGTGTAAATCCGATGACCCTTATGGCTCAGATCTGCGGTCCTACCCCTCCTGAGATTTGAACCTTTAGGGAATACTCGTCGTATCTCCCCTTCTTCTCTGTGAGATCTCACGGCTCACGAAAATTCCCGAATTCTCCTCAGAGAATTTCGACCATCCGTTCTTTCCACTGAGAATCTCTGCACAATTACTAAGATGCTTCTCTCTGCGGAACTCGTCCTCCTGCGGTGCAAACTT
>SNQJ01S0125743.1:0-19746 GCA_010110895.2 Picea sitchensis | reverse complement strand
TATGTTGATGTTATCCCTAATGAACTAGTTGATGGTATTCTACCAAAGAGTGTTGAAATATCATTTTTAAAAGAAGATAGTACTAGCACAGCCACATAATTGTGGCTGATCAATTGCTGAAAGGTTGATAAGATGAAAATAATCTTTAAAAGAATATATTAAATTTTATTATTGATTAACAAATAAACGGTTGAGCTTCATTTATCTCGTGTTAATATTTTAATTTATGTTAATCATTTACGTGGCAATTAGTTAGCTATCAAAGTAATTTTTAAATATGATTAGGTAAATGTAAAAAAGTAAACACATAAAGCGGATGTCTTTATAATAGCTAGGAAGTTAATGATTGAAATCAAAACCATTTATTTTGTGTGACTACTAAGAATATTCCAGCCATATTTAATCATGTCCATAGAAAACTTATTAAGCACTAAACCCCTATTAAATCTGCCCATTGTCAATAGATGTACGCCTTTCGGCGTAATTATCTGCTACGTAAGCACAACTCATATTCATGCGATTGATCGTTGAAATCGAACTCATCATCCGATCATATCGATTTACAGTGAATTTTCTGTGACTATTGTTTGTTAGGACTCACTATTGATTCATCTCCAAGTGGTACTCTTCCATTTATCCACTTTAATTAGGAAAATAGAAGTTCTCCCTTAAAGGGGCTCTAATGAGAGAACTAAAAGAGAGATCCCAAGTTTTGCTCTTAAGTGCAATTTTATTTTTTCTTCTATTAAATGCATTTCTATTCCATTTGAGTAAGCATCCTAGTCATCGCCTCGTTCAATTCCATACTCAGATGACAATCAAATTGAGAACTAGCAATGAGGGTGGGATGACCAGCCCATAGTAGCTTAGGGATGATTTCCACTAGCAGTGGGGGTAGGATGACCAACCCATAGTAGCTTAGGGTTGATTACCACTAGCAACGAGGGCAGGATGACCAACCCATAGTATCTTAGGCATGATTACTAGTGCAACATCCAAGCGTAAAGGAGGTAGGGATGAAAACCTAATATAATGTATGTAGGTGAAGTTCCCTTTAGCATTATTACTCGGGTTTTCTTCACTTTAATTAAGGAGGAATTGCATGATGGTAATGCATATGTGCTTTGAAGCTAAGATTTAATCGATGAGGGAAAAAGTAGGCTTAACAAAGAAGGATATACTTATGACTAGGTCAATACATTATAGAGAGGAAAGCCAAGGTAGATGCAGAATTGAAGAAACTGATTGAAAGCCAAGGGTAACGCATTGAAAGCCGAACAATAACCTCTTATGACATGTTTTCTTTAAATAGGAGCCAAGTCAAGCCCTTTAATGAAGGCCAAAGTATATATACATCTCTTCTCTGTTGCCTCAGGGAGGAGCTTAGGTGACTTGTGGGGAATCTATGGACATGCTAGACCACTTTAGGATCCCTATTAAATGAAGAATGACATACTAAAACATGGCTATGTAGAATGTCCTATGGCTAAAATGGTAGTTTCTTTACAAATTTTAGTATAAATTTTTTGTGGACAAATTCATCAGTTATCACGATGAAAAGAATAATAAAGGAAAACCTCAAGGAGACCAAATGATCAAGAAACCAAATGATCAAGAAGCAAGACACAAGTAAGTTGAAAGCATATAAGACAATACAAGTACATTCCACAATTCTCCTAATAAAATAGTGTTTAAAAAGTGATTACATTGTAATGATCAAGAGTCAAGACACAAGTAATGGGAATAAGGAAAAGAAAATAGGAAAATAGTGCCAAACACGTTGTTCAGCTGCAAATGTTGAAAACACACTCTCCAAAAACACATTGTCCAACTTCAAATATGCTATGGAAACTCTCTTTAAATTATGTGAAGAAAGAATGCAAACCTGGTACGAAAACTCTCTTTGCGCTATGTGAATAAAGAGTACAACTACAAACTATGTGAAGAAAGGGATCAACAACAAACTAGGTGAAGAAAGAGTGCAAAACCTTTATTTATAAGATGCTATGTGCATTTTAGCATTTGTTTTTATTTTATTTTACATTAGGTAGGTTTGAATATATATATATATATATTAAAATATAAAATACAATCATGGACATTTGCAATAGCTCATTTCTAGAAACAAATTTCCCTATATAATAAAAAACATATAGTCATGGACATTTGCAAGAGCTCAAGAGTTCATTTCTAGAAACAAATTTCCCTATATAATAAAAAACATATAATCATGGACATTTACCAGAGCTCATTTCTAAAAACAAATTTCCCTATATAATAGAACGTATCATTAACAAGGCGATTCCAATTTATAAGCACAACATTTCAAAAAACAAATTTCCCTATATAATAGAACGTATCATTAACAAGGCGATTCCAATTTATAAGCACAACCTTGGATAATATTGGCTACAATCACAGATAAACAAAAACAATCTAAGTTTGGCTACAATTAAAACCATGGACTAAGCTTTGCTTATGACATCTTGGGAATGAGATAACTTATCTCCGCAGCGTTCATTCCCCCGTTCCGCCTGATTGATAGGGTATTTTCCACCCCCGATATGCAAGTGGGAGGGAGTGGACAAAATATTGTATATTTCTTTTAAGTTTTTATCTAGAAAGTTTTTAACATTACAACATTTTCATTAAAAATTTATTCCTTAAATTTTATTATTTCTAAATACTTCATTAAACAATGAGCTTAAATTGATTATGTCAAAACCTCAAGCTAAAATAAATACACTCACAAGAAGTGCTACCAATCTGAAGGAGATGATCGTCCAAAAATGGCCAAGGAATGAATGTGATAAAAAACCTTCAACAAGCATCATCAAGAGCAAAGTGCCCATGTAATTTGTAAGCATATTGACGGACTCAGCCAGGGGATAGTGCGTCGAAGCAGTGAAGTATGTAACCATATTGTTCACCGTTGAAACGAATGTCATATTCTCCAGAGCCTCTACCCATGCATGTAGATAATTAAGGTTAAAAAATATAACATTATCTGTGCATTCAGAAAGCTCTTCTCACAATAGTCGGATGAGTTACAACACATGAACATGAACTAATTCAAGGGTAAGTATACCACAAAAGAATTTTGCTTCCCTGATTCCACCCTGCTTGGATGGTTTAGGTGGTCGACCCCTCCAGTGCACATATCTCTCTGACCACATTTCTGGGAATGTTCAGCTAAAAGCACATAAAGAAATTTAAAGAAAGAAAAAAATAGTAGCTGGCATATTGATATAAGACTGGACCTCAACCCCCATGCAGAATCAATTCCACAAACTAGAAGACAAGAGCAATACAGGCCCTGGAGCTCACAGAGACAATAGCTTTAAGGGGCATTTTGTATTAATAAATGCACAATTGAAATACGTAAAAAAAAAAAATCTTTGACCTACCATATCTGCATATAAAGAGTAGGGCGGTGAAACAAAGATCTGATATGAAGGTCCTGGCGTCTGCAAGCATACACTTCCGTCAGTACAGGCCTATTAACTAAATGTTTTGGGGGGGGCGGAGAAGAATTTTTTTTGGTAAAGCAAGCCAGGGGAACTGCTCCGAAGAGAATGTCAACTAACACGTGGTAGCTGATAATACCAAGACGAACACTCTGGCACGTAACAATAAAATTAAGACCAACACTCATACTATGTTTCCATGTTTCTAGTTTCCTTTGAAATTTCCACTGGAATTTTATTTGGAGTTAGTGGGTAATGGGAATTGCTTCAATGGATACAGTGGGAGTGGAGACCCTAGTTTTCTCTATCTCTCTAGTGGAAGCCCGTGCTTGTATGATTGGACCGTAGAATTAGACTACAGTCCCTATTTTCCTAATGCTCTTAATTTTTTTGTAACGTTCTCAAAGCCAATACTACCAGATAGACTATTCTTTGTGGAGTGGAGTACTAGCTTTGCCTTACCTCTATATCTAATGTCCAAGATAGACAAGAGGCGACAAAGAAATAGGAACAGAGGAGGACTTACTATGATCACTTTGTAAATATTTGTTTATAGAAAACTATTGGATCAACAAAGAGAAGTTCAAAGAAAGATTTAATCGATAACAAAAACATAGAGGTGGGTTTCTTGGGCTTGGGCATTACCAGCAAGGCAATGGAAGTAGACTCAAGGAACTTATAATAGACTAAAAATCTTAGTATCAAAGCTGGGAAATAAGACATAATCAATCGCTTTTGCGTCTCGATCCCACTTCGACAGGGTGCTTAAAGCATTGCATTGCTTCAAGAAAGCATTGCCTACAATTATACAATTATGGAAAGACAAATTTATTGTGAGAACTAAATTTCTGCATAAGATTAAACTAAGTCGAGCCTATTTTATGTCTCTGGAACAAGGCCACCGGGTAAGATAGTTGCAATACTAGTATTGTATTACTCTAATAACTAAGCTCTCTTTTTATTTAAAACCCTAATTTGCAAAATAGTTTCACCTATTAGAACTAACACTAGAGACTAATAATAATTTCGTACCCATTAGTAGTAGTTCCCAGTCTAGATGAAGTCGTACGAGGAGTTAAAGATGCATATGTCCAAGTTCCACCCGTAGCATATCAAGGGACAGCATATCAACCAACAGTAGTGGGTCCAACAGTTGATTCCTCTAATATATAGTCCCAGATCATATAGCTAAGTGCAGTTCCATACCCAACGGAAGCAGTTCCAGTCCCAGTCCAGGCGCAAGTGATATAGGAAAATCAAAGGCTTATATGACACTTGATTATGTTGATTAATACGTCTATCATTTAGTGCAGTTCCATACCCAACGGAAGCAGTCCCAGTCCAGGCGCAAGTGATATAGGAAAATCAAAGGCTTATGTGACACTTGATTATGTTGATTAATATGTCTATCATTTTGCTGATTATTTAGTTGATTGAGTTGTATATAAAGCACCTGGTTAGCACTTGGTTCTATTGACCAGGAAGCAGCTATAATAGCCACAACCATTCTCCAGCCACAACTATTCTCCTATACAGGGTGGCATGGGTATTTTTCACCACCCTCTTGTGAATGTGGTGTTCTTGTGAAGGCAGTGTTGTATACGGGGTGGAGACATAGCTTCATTTGTTAGAATATTTTATTGAAATGCATAAGTGTTGCATCCCCGTCCTCCTTATAAACTTGTTGTCAGCTTCATAATGTGCTTCAATAAACTTAGCTTATCTAAGCTTTGCACATAATTGTAACGACCCCATTGCTACGATTACAAGCAAAACAGAAGGTGCAAAAGTTTTTATTAAAAACAGGACGACAACAATGATTACAACTAAACAAAACATCTAACGGCGAGCACCACGCCCGCTGAACAGGCAACAAACAATTTTGACTCCACGCACTCGCACAAGAGAAACTGGGCTAAACATGCATTGAACAACAAGGAGAAATGACTACCCGCCCGACACAATAGGACCATGCTTACAAGCTAAAGGACAGCATCCCCCTCTTGACACAACGACCTTGATGAACAAAGACTAAAACCTCAAGGCGCGCAAACCAAATGCATGAAGGCATTCCACCCATGTGCCAAAAACAAACTTACAACGCTCGAAAACACTCACACAGAAGGCACCGAATCTGAACAAGTTCTCATTCATCGCTATCCAATAGGGAGCGTCATGATCCCCTCATCAGGAATCATGTCGTCCCCAGGTGATAGATGCGTCAATAACCTTGGCACAACACATCCTATCTAGACCGGGGACTCTAGATAAATCCGACGCATTAGGAGTCAAATACCGATAAGAAGACCACACACATACCCCAACAATAGGTCGACGAGACATAAGAGGATGACAACAAGGGAATACACAAGACAATACAAGACTTGGTCAACAACCCAACCCTTTTATCAAGTCTAAATTGGTCAATACTTACGATCTAATTTAGCGTTAAATAGAGATCTAAATACAAATCTAACTTTACCAGTCTAAATTACAAATAGTCAATGATTTACAAACCTAACTTAACATGATAAACAAATCTAATTTAGCGAGTCTAATTTACCAAATTAGAAAATAACTATATATCGAATTAACTTAATCACATATATAATTTAGCAAGTCTAAATGACTACTAGTCAATAATTTGCAAAGCTAAATAAACCTTAAGTACAAATCTAATTCGCAAGTCTAAATTCCAAATTAGACAACAATTACAAATCAATCTACCATTAATACAATCTAATCTTAGCAATACCAAAAAAAATAAAATATATATATATATATATATATATATATATAAACATTCTCGATATCATGCATAAAGCTTATGACTATAATGTTATTAATGAATTATCTTCCGAGAAACTATCTAGCCATAAAAACAGTATTAAGGTTGTAATGACTACCATTGACTAAACGTGTGGTCTAAGAATGCTATCTTCTAGCCAATAAAAGGTGGCTTTCATTATTAATGTTTCACTGTCAAAAGATGTTAACACACAGGTGAGAGTTAATTACCATTAAACTCAGGAAATACATAATCATTATTAATGTTTCACTGTAAAAAAGATATTAAAACGCAGGTGAGAGTTAATTACCATGAAACTCAGGAAATACACAATCATTATTAATGTTTCACTGTCAAAGATGTTAAAACGCAGGTGAGAGTTAATTACTATTAAACATGGGAATATATAGATGACAACGCATTCAGCACAGGCCATCAATAAATGAAACTGCACTCTTAGAGAGGGTAACCATGTAGTCCAAAGGTAAGTCAGTAATGAAGTGCAGTCCAAAGGGCAAATTGCCAAGTACACAGGCAACGAGAGCTATCTTAAAAAGGTAAAAATTGTCAGAGTAGTATATCCATGCAATGAAACACATTCAAAGTAAAAAAAACACAGAGCACTAATTTCAGGCAATGAAAATGCCTTCATAAATCGCAGGGAAATAAATAAATGCAAACACATTCCTAAAGAGGGTAACATCGTCAGGAAGGAGCAAAATTCAAAGACTTGACAATGGAAAGATCGTTGTACATTATACACAACAAAATGGAAATCTATAATCGATGTCATTAAATAAATATATAGTCACATTTTCCATTAAACATAATCCCATCCGCTATTGATTATAATCGCATTTGCCATTAAATAAAATTGCATTTTCCATTAAATAAGATCGTTGTTAACTCGAATAAAATTGTTGTTTAAAGTTGTGAAGGAAACAACTGTCTCGTGTTTAATGGCAGTCTACTTAAGTGTAAATTCGCCAGTAATTCTAAGTATTTTCTCCCAGACCCAAACACCAAAAAAAGGGTGTGACGAAACACCTAGAAGCGCACCTGTATTCACAGCGAGTACACCCCCCTCCCCTTCCCGATATATAGTAAAAGTTTAGGAAGGTAGTCCAATAAACTTTCATTGTTGTTCAAGGGAAAAATATGCAGGCGCTCAAGGGGAGATCTCGTTGTAGTTAAAAGCATGGATCATTGTCACAAGGTTAAAATAAATCTCGCAGGTATAAGCATAGTAGCTACACCCCCAATCACATAGTAGAACCACCACTATTGACACCACCAAGCGCTACCCAATACACAGTATAAACACAGGAAAAAATACAACTCAGAAACACAGAGAAAGAATAAAAACGCAGTCAAAATACCTTAAAAACTGTCAATCGATTCAAATTAAAGTGCAGTGGTAAAATCACTGGCCATAGGTGTGAAAACGTAAGGTGAAATTTTCACAGTAAAGGCAGACCAGATGTATAAAAGCCACACAGTAATTTTCCTACAAAAGCATTAAAATTGTCGACGACATTCATTTAAAATATCAAGGATCATTTCATTAAAATACATAGATCCTTTCATCAAACATAGAGGGTAATAAGAGGATCATGGATGGAAGGATAACAATTGCAGAAGTACTCATTCGCAAAAGGAGCAAGGCAATCCATCAATCAGGAACAATCAACAGGGTTAGAGAGCTGGGCAGAAACATCCTTCGCTCATCATCCACGCACAGAAAATAACGACATTAGGATCTATAGGTCTATTAACACCGAGGTGACGATCGTCGATCCGGCTCCTGACCGACTTCTCAGGCAAGGACTAATGAGCTAGGGATGAGAGCGAATTAAAAAGTGAAAACTCATCACAAAATCAATAGAACCATAGGAAGGTCAAGACATGCAGGGATCGAAAACCAAGAGAATCAATCAACAAAAAGCTTAAGGCTATGGGGAAATTAAGTTATCAATTAAAACGCTAGTTCAACACCATCTTACACAGTTAAAAGCACATAATGAAAGCGTAAGGTCAATAACAATCTACCATGCAGCATAAAAGAAGCGTACCATAACCCAATTCGCCTGCTTTGAGTCGTTGTCCCACGTGCTCCGCGCTACTTCCGCTTGCCGACTGATGAGACTTCACTGATACCTCCCAGCCAATTCTAGGGGTACTCTTCTTCCCCCTTAGCCCGTCGATCCACAAAGGGGCCATGCACACTAAACCAGAGAATCATCTAGCTCCCAGCTTGCCTCGCAAGGCCGACCTACCACTCCTCACCGAGTTGGGTATCCCAAATCCCACAAGCCAAGTCAGTCATGTCTAAAATCCTGCAGCGTAACATTACACATAACATAAGAGATCCATTGTCATTCTCCTCCCTCCTTTATATAGAGTTTCTAATTCATTTACTTTCCCAAAATCCCATTTAATTTATTGTTCAATAATTTAATTCATAAAAATTAACTTTTTCCCTTTTCCTTTTTAATTAATAAATTTTTAATTAGCATATGTGATAAAACGATTATTTCCCCCTTTTACCCCTTTTAAATTTTATTCCACAAAAATTATTTATAAAATAAATGAATTACTTACCCCCTTCTCGTCACATGATTAATGATTATTATCGTTATTATTTATTTATTTTTATTTTTATTTTTATAAATAGATAAAAAAAATTATCACAAGTATCACTTAGACCTAGACTTTATTTTCCTAGGCTGGGTGACATTTTATTAGGGGAACTGTTTTAAATCTTTCTTATCATGTTATTCGTCCTAAGGCCATCTAGGCTTATCCACTTATTAATTAACAACGCGACGTGCCCTTCAGGATGCACTAGGTGATCCAAGGGTTCCACTCACCTCATTTTGTTTCCCTTGTGTGACGTGCCCTTCAGGACGCACTAAGTGCTCCAAGGGTTCCACTCGCCTCTTTCCATTTTTCTTGCGCGACATGCCCTTCAGGATGAACTATGTGCTCCAAGGGTGCCACTTGCCTCTTGAATGACTTGGTAGACTTCAAAAACCCCTGGAGTCAATACTCTACCAGGTGATGTTATGGGAGACTAAGGGACTCTAAGGAATAAGGCCCTTGCCTCATTGCGCACCCCTTAGAATCATTGTGAGCGACTTTCACAGTCATCCCTCATGACATCATGGGTCTTCTCAAACTAGGTAATCGTTAACCTATAGTTCGAGCCACGCCGAGAGTGCTAATATACTATGGCAGGGATGTTGTCCACAACTCTCCCTCAACGTCTCTGGTAGTCTTATGTGACCCCTCTACTCCATATGTGAGTTTGGTCGACAAGCTATCGTCAGCCTACATCATCAATGTATCATGTCAGAATAATATCCATAATCATATCATATAATCAGATGCACAAATTTCATATATAAAACAATCAAACCCCAATAGTCCACTCCCGAACTCGATCCGGAGTCCAAGGGGTTTCATCGATGCCTCTACATCCTCGAGGTCCAAAATCCTGCACACTCAGGAAAACTGATGCAATAGCACTTGTCTATGTCAATACAACAAAATAACATGTCATCAATTCATAACGCCTCATAATCATAATCAAATGCCCAAAAGTATAATAATCTGGATCACTTGCAAGCAAGTGTCCTCAAAGAATAAGTTCACTCAGTGCACACAAGAGCGGGATGTTACATACGCCCTTCTTGGTATAAACTTTGTGCTGAAGTTTTACAGTATATAAGTGTCGAATAATGTGTACCATAGTATCATAAGTCTATCTATCAAACAAAAATCAAAACTATTGGCGCATATCATATGTGTCCTCCAAGGTCGCCAAGTGCGAACTATAGTTGTCTCACTGGACCTTGACCTGATCTACTGTTCAACGTCGTAGTTATCGAATGCGATGATCCAGGATGCGAATCATCTTAGTCGTGAGTGCCCCCTCGTCCGATACCTGCAATGAACTCATGTCAATAACATGTGTAGGATCACCAATATAATGTCTCAAAACAGATACGTGAAAAACATCGTGCATATGCCTCAAAGAATCAGGCAAGGCTAGTCGATAGACCATGGGCCCCTTCCTCTCCAGAATATCGAAATGTCCCATGAACCTAGGAGAGAGTTTATCTCCCTTTCCAATCTTGATCGAACTCTTATGCGGTTTTACCTGAAAGAATACTCGATCGACCACTTTGTAACTACGATTGACACGGTGCGCATTCGCATAACTCTTTTGTCGATCATGCGCTTCTTTAATCCTTTGTCTTATTGTTTTCATTTTCTCTTCCATTTCTTGGATCGCTTCTGGTCCCACTGGGACCCTATCCTCAAGTTGATCCCAACTCAAAGGCATCCATCACAGTCGTACGTAAAGAAACTCGAAAGGTGCCATCTTAATGGTGATTTGGTAGTTTTTGTTATAAAGGAATTCTACCAGTGGCAAGAATTCTTCCCAACTCTTTTTTTGGTCCATCACATACATGCGCAACATGTCTTCCAAGGTCTGGTTCGTTCATTTGGTCTTCCCGTTAGTCTCTGGGTGATGCACAATACTAAAGTTAAGTTGGGTTCCCAAGGCCTCTTGGAAACTAGTTCAAAATCGTCCAGTAAACATTGATCCTCGATCGTATATAATCCTCTTAGGCACGCCATGAAGCCTCAGAATCTCACTAATGAAAACTCTAGCTATGTCAATTGCCTGATATGTCATACGCACTGAAATAAAATGAGAACTCTTCATCATAGTGTCGACTACCACAAAAATCGAGTCGTGTCTCCTTACCGTCAGTGGTAATCCAACAATAAAATCTATCAAAATGACCTCCCATTTTGATTATGGAATAACATGTGGTTGTATTAATCTTGTCGGATGTCTATGTTCATCCTTTACCTGTTGACATTCTAGACATCTGGCAACATAGTTGACTATGTATGCCTTCATTCCTTTCCATAAGAATAAGGGTTTAAGATCCGTCCTCATCTTCGTGACTCTTGCATGAACCATGTATACTGCTCTATGAGCCTCGTTTAGGATCAATCTCCTCAACTCAGCATTCGGTGGTACGTAAGTCCTATTTTTAAACCTCAATAATCCATTGTTTTCAAACGTAAATCCTTAAAATCTTGGTACCATCATTGTGTTTTGTCTGATAAAATCCTCAACCTCTTTGTACCAGTCATCATCACGCTGTAAGGTTATAATATTTTCACGTAGATTCATCTGAAGAGGCAACATTGAAAAGATGTGTTGTCTCCGACTCAATGCATCTGTCTCCCTGTTCCTTATTCCTTTTATGTAAGAAATCTCGAAATCGTATTCGCTAAGCAATTCCGACCAATGTCGTTGTCACGCGTTCAGGTCGCTTTGCGTCAAGATGTGTTGTAGTCCATAGTGGTCCATATTTTGTTCAAATTTTCGTCCAACAAGGTAGTGTCTCCAAACCTTCAAGGCATATACAATGGCTAACAACTCCAAATCATGCATCGCATAGTTTTCCTCATGCCTTCTCAGTTTCATCGAGACGTAAGCGATCACTCGACCGTCTTGCATCAAGACTCTACCTAAGACTTCCTTGGATACGTTAGTGCATACTAAGAAGTCCACATCCATGTCAGGGACCTTTAGTATCGGTGCCATTGTCAACATCTCTTTGAGCCTCCGAAAAGATTCCACACATTTCTTGGTCCTAAAAAACTTCTTGTTCTTCTTCTACAACTCCGTGATCGGATTTGCTATCTTTGAAAATCCCTCGATGAATTGTCGATAGTATCCTACTAAATCCATGAAGCTATGCACTTCCGGGACATTTATCAACGCAGGACATTCCATAATAGCCTCGACCTTTGTTGGATCCATGCCGATACCTTCGTTGAAGATGACGTGCCCTAGGTAGTGAATATTTGATTGATAAAATGAGCATTTGGACAACTTCCCATACAATTTATGCTCTCGCAGACCTTGTAGTACCAAGCTCAAGTTCTTGCAATGCTCCTTTGTCTTCCGAGAGTAAATCAAAATATCATCAATGAATACTTGGATGAACTTGTCCAAGTACTCGTAGAACACCCCATTCATCAAACTCATAAATACCCCTGGGGCGTTTGTCAGTCCAAATGGTAAAACAATAAACTTGTAATGCCCAAACCTCATCTTAAAGGGGGTCTTAGGGACTTCATCCTCCTTGATTCGTAACTGGTGATACCCTGATTGTAAATCGATCTTTGAGAAAACCATCGCACCCTTCATCTGATCGAATAGATCATCAATCCTCGGCAATAGATAATGATTCTTAATTGTTTCCTTGTTCAATTGATGGTAGTCAATGAGAATCCTCCATGACCCATCCTTATTTCATATGAAAATAATAGGCGCACCCCACGGTGACACACTTGGACATATAAGTCCCAGGTCAAACAACTCCTTCAGTTGCATTCTCAACTCCTATAACTCTGGGGTCGACATACAATAAGGCGTTCTCACTATTAGTTCAGTCCTCGGTTTTAGGTCTATGGAAAACTCCAATGCCTTCTCCGACGACATCCTAGGTAACTCCTCCAGAAAGACGTCTGCAAACTCTCTCACCACCGAAAGGTGTTCTAGACCTTACACTACTCCCTTCTCGTTTAACACAAGGATCGCATAAATCTTACATCCCTTGTGCATGCTCTTTCGTAGTTGCAAGGAAGAGATGAACCTGACAAAAACTCCCTAGTTTCGTCCTACAATCACGCGTCTTTGTCCCTCATCATCGACCAAGATCAATTGTTTTGTATTACAGTTGAGTATTGCCTCATGCGATACCAACTATTCCATACCAATCACGACGTCATAAGATCCTAATATCGTGACATATAGGTTGGCCCTGGTGAAAACATCTCCCAGGTTAAGGGTACAGCCCGTAACCTTTCCTCCAACCTTCTGTTTGGCTCCCGAAGCCATCTCTACGAAGCTAAACTCATCCTGTTCGATAGCCTTTACCTTCATCTTTTTTAGTGTTGCACCAGAATTGAAACTCTCGGTAGCACCAGAATCTATAAAAATACCAAGGGTCTAATCAACGATGGTACCTAACGTCTCGAGCACAGTCGACTGGTGCTCTGCCTGGCGGTTATTCACCGTTGCATGAATATTATGGGCCTTGTCCAAATCTCCCACGGTAGTGTGTTCGACTAATCAAGACACTCTAGTCCTCTCCACTAGGTATTCGTGTTGGTAGTGTGGCTCCTCACACGTCCAACACCCCTTCTTTGGTCCAGTACTCCTGGTACCCGAAGTAAAAGATGAAGGCTCACTGGCCTAGAATCATGGTCTATTCTGCTGAACAAACCTAAACTGGTGTTGCTACTGTTGACGTTGCTGCTGATGTTGTGGTCCCCGATAAGGTGTCTGCTACTGAGGCGTTGGTCATCGAGTTGTAATGAAAATGGATCCTCTCTGAAAGCCACGATATCCTAGCATCTGTCTATCTTGTGTCTGATGATGCAGCGCACCAGATGAAACCTGCCTTGTTGGTCTCACTGGAGTCCTTCCCTGAGCCCCACTGATAAGCTCCTCCTCTGCTATGAGGGACTTTTGGATGATATCATGCAAGGTTTGGGGCACCAAAATCCTAACCTTGTCATGTATCTTGCCATTAAGGCCAAACACGAACCTGTTGACCTTAAGCTTCTCAGTATTAAGATGCAGAGCATACCGAAGTAGCTCCATAAAACAAGACTTGTACTCGGGCATCGTGCGACCACCTTGTCATAAGGCGTTGAACTCGTTGAGCTGACGCTCAATGAATTCCTCTGATAGGTACCTCTCTCAGAACCTTTCCTTGAACAGTTCCCATGGCACTTCTTCGACGACCATGTTCAGTTGTGGCAGGAGTGTTTTCCACCATAGAAGAGTGCTCCCCTTCAATTGAAATACCACCATGCAGACCTTCATGTTGTTGGTATAGTCGCGAAGTGCAAAGCACATCGCCATATTCTCCAACCATGCCTTGGCAGCTGTGCCATCCAGGGCACCAAAGAACTCGAGAAATTTGACCTTCTCGAGTTTGGGGTGAATGCCACTAAAACCAACCGGAGCACGAGGTGGACCATCAGGGGTTGTTGGTGCCTTGGCCTCATCTCTGTCTAATCGGTTGATCAGTGCCTCAGACATGCACTAAAAATATCTCATCAGTCTAACCACATCACCCACTGCTATTTTGTCCTTCCCGACAACTTGTTTGTCTCCTTAATGGTTAGACCCATAAGGCATGTATGCTACTGGAGGCATCACGCCGCCTCCCCTAGCACCCCGTCGTCTTCCTCCGCGGTGTCCTCTAACCATGATTACCTGCACGAATACAAGTCAACTTAATTAGCAACATTATAATCAAATATCATATCAACGAAAGACATAGTGTTCCCAAGTCACGGGTTGAACCTGCTCTGATACCATATGTAACGACCCCATCATTACAACTACAAACGAAAAAGAAGGTGCAAAAGTTTTTTTTTAAATGGGATGACAACAACGATTACAGCTAAACAACACATGTGACGACGGGCACCACGCTCACTGAACATGCAGTAGACAACTTTGAATCCATGCACTCGCACAAGAGAAACTGAGATAAACATGCATAGAATGACAAGGGGAAACGACTACCTGCCCGACACAACAGGACAACGCCTACAAGCTAAAGGAAAATATCCTTCTCCTGACATAACAGCCTTGATGAACAAAAACTAAAACCTCAAGGCACGCCAACCAAATGCATGAAGGCGTTCCACCCATGCACCAAAATAAAACTTACAATGCTCGACAACATTCACACAAAAGGCACTGAATCCGACCAAGTTCTCGTTCACCGCTATCCAATAGGGCACGCCATGATTCCCTCATCAGGAATCATGATGTCCCAAGGTGATAAATGCATTAATAACTTTGGCACAACACATCCTATATGGACCGAGGACTCTAGATAAATCCAACACGTTAGGAGCTAAATATCGATAAGAAGACCACACCCATACCCCAACAACGGGTCTACGAGACGCAAGAGGAAAACAACAAGGGAAGACACAAGCCAATTCACAACTTCGTCAACAACCCAACCCTTTTATCAAGTCTAAAATGGTCAATACTTACGATCTAATTTAGTGTTAAATACAGATCTAATTTAACCAATCTATATTACAAATAGTCAATGATTTACAATCCTAACTTAACATGATATACAAATCTAATTTAGTGAGTCTAATTTACAAAATTAGACAATAACTATATATCGAATTAAATTAATCACATATCTAATTTAGGAAGTCTAAATGATTACTAGTCTAATTCACAAGTCTAAATTCACAAGTACAAATCTAATTCACAAGTCTAAATTACAAATTAGACAACAATTACAAATCAATCTACCATTAATACAATATAATCTTAGCAATACCAATATATATAAAAAAAACATTCTCTATATCATGCATAAAGCTTATGATTATAATGTTATTAACGAATTATCTTCCAAGAAGCTATCTAGACATAATAACAATATTAAGGTTGTAACGACTACCATTGACTAAAATTGTGGTCTAAGAATGCTATCTTCTAGCCAATAAAAGGTGGCTTTCATTATTAATGTTTCACTGTCAAAAGATTTTAACATGCAGGTGAGAGTTAATTACCATTAAACTCAAGAAATACAAAATCATTATTAATGTTTCACTGTCAAAAAGATGTTAAAACGCAGGTGAGAGTTAATTACCATGAAACTCAGGAAATACATAATCATTATTAATGCTTCATTGTCAAATATGTTAAAACGTAGGTGAGAGTTAATTACTATTAAACGAAAAAATATATAGATGACAACGCATTCAACGCATGCCATCAATAAATAAAACCGCATTCTTAGAGAGGGTAACCACGAAATCCAAAGGTAAGTCAGTAACGAAGTGCAATTCAAAGGGCAAATTTCCAGGTACATAGGCAACGAGAGTTGTCTTAAAAAGATAAAAATCGCCAGAGCAGTATATCCATGCAATAAAACACATTCATAGTAAAATAATGCAGAGCAATAAGTTCAAGCAATGAAAACGCCTTCAGAAATCGCAGGGCAATAAATAAACACAAACGCATTCCTAAAGAGGGTAACATCGTCAGGAAGGAGAAAAAATTGCAGACTTGACAATGGCAAGATCGTTGTACATTATACACAACAAAATGGAAATCTATAATCACTATCATTAAATAACTATATAGTTGCATTTTCCATTAAACATAATCACATTCGTCATTGATTATAATCGCATTTTCCATTAAATAAAATCACATTTTCCATTAAATAAAATCGTTGTTAACTGGAATAAAATTGTTGTTTAAAGTTGTGAAGGAAACAACTGTCTCTTGTTTAATGGTAGTCTACTGAAGTGTAAATTAACCAGTAACTCTAAGTAATTTTTCCCAGCCCTAAACACCAAAAAAAGGGTGTGACCAAACACCTAGAAGCACACCCGTATTCATAGTGAATACGCCCCCCTCCCTTCCCGATACATAGTAAAAATTTAAGAAGGTAATCCAATAAACTTTCATGGTTGTTCAAGGGCAAAAGATCCAGGCGCTCAAGGGGAAATCTCGTTGTAGTTAAAATCATGGATCGTTGTCACAAGGTTAAAATAAATCGTAGGTATAAGCATAGTAGCTACGCCCCCAATCATACAGTAGAACCACCACTATTGACACCGCCAAGCGCTACCCAATACACAGTGTAAACACAGGCAAAAACACAACTCAAAAACATAGAGAAATAATAAAAACACAGTCAAAATACCTTAATAACTGTCAATCGAGTCAAATTAAAGTGCTAAGGTAAAATCGCTGGCCATAGGTGTAAAAATGTAAGGTGAAATTTGCACAGTAAATGTAGACCAGATGTATAAAAACCACATTAATTTTCCTACAAAAGCATTAAAATTGCAGAGATCATTTCATTAAAATCCAGAGATCCTTTCATCAAATGAAGAGGGTACTAGGATGATCGTGGAAGGAAGGATAACAATCGCATAAGTACTCATTCCCAAAAGGAGCAAGGAAATCCATCAATCCAGAGCAATCAACAAGGTTAGACAGCTGGGCAGAAACATCCTTCACTCATCATTCACGTACAAAAAATCACGACATAAGGATTTATAGGTCTATTAACACCGAAGTGACGAACATCGATTCGACTCCTGGTCGAATGTTGAGGGGAGGACTGATGAGCCAGGGATGAGGGAGAATTAAGAAGCGCAAACTCATCACAAAATCAATTAAACCAGAGGATGGTCATGATATGTAGGGATCGAAATCCAAGGGAATCAATCAACAATGAGCTTAAGGCTATGGGGAAATTAAGTTATCAATTAAAATGCTAGTTCAATACATTCTTACACAGTTAAAAGTGCATAACGAAATCATAGGGTCAATAACAATCAACCATGCAACATAAAGGAAGCATATCGTAACCCAAGTCGCCCACTCTGAGTCGTTGTCCCACACGCTCCGTGATGCTCCCGCTTGCCGACTGATGAGACTTCGCCGGTACCTCCCAGCCAACTCTAGGGGTACTCTTCTCCCCCCTTAGCCCCCCGAGCCGTAAAGGGGCCATGCACACTAAACAAGAGAATCAACTATCTCCCAGCTTGCCTCGCAAGGCCAAGCTACCACTCCTCACCGAGCTGGGTATCCCAACTCCCACAAGTTAGGTTAGTGAAGTCTAAAATCCTGCAGCATAATGTTACGCATAATAGAAGAGATCCATTGCCCTTCTCCTTCCTCCTTTATATAGAGTTTCTAAGTCATTTACTTTCCCAAAATCCCATTTAATTTATTGTTCAATAATTTAATTCATAAAAATCCTCCCTGTACATGTGCCACCCATCCCCTTCATTGCACCAAAAATTAATTTCATTAATTAATTATTTACTCCTATTTCCCTCACCCACCTAAAAGCATTCCTAGAATCGCTCCTAGGTGTCCCCATATTCCCTTACACAATTTAATGACTTACCCCTTACTAATTTACTAGTTGAGTTTAATTTAGAAAGTTATTAAATGCTAGATACCTTACTAAGTTAGTCTTTCTGTTTTTTCCTTGTGTTTCCCCTTTCTTTTATGTTACCCACTTTTTGCTAGATTCATAATTCTTTTTAAATTTCCCTCCCTCCCTTTTTATTTAAAACTCAGATTGGCAAGTGTAGAAAATTAACTTTTTCCCCTTTTCCTTTTTAATTAATAAATTTTTAATTGACATATGTGATAAAACAATTATTTCCCCTTTTTCCCCCTTTTAAATTTTATCCGCCAAAATATTCTATAAATTAAATGAATTACTTACCCCCTTCTCATCACATGATTAATGATGATTATCATTATTATTTTTTATTTTTATTTTTATTTTTATAAATAGATAAAAAAAATTAGCACAAGTATCACTTAGGCCTAGACTTTATTTTTTTAGGTTGGGCGACATTTTATTAGGGGAATTGTAATATTTCTTATCATGTTATTCGTCGTAAGGCCATCTAGGTTTATCCATTTATTAATTAACAACGCAATGTGCCCTTCAGGATGCACTAGGTGCTCCAAGGGTGCCACTCACCTCATTATGTTTCTCTTGCGCGACGTGCCCTTCAGGATGCACTAGGTGCTCCAAGGGTGCCATTCGCCTCTTTCCATTTTTCTTGCATGGCGTGCCCTTCAGGATGCACTACGTTCTCCAAGGGCGCCACTCGCCTCTTGACTGACTTGGTAGACATCATAAACCCCTGGATTCAATACTCCGCCAGGTGATCTTGTGGGAGACTAAGGGCCTATAAGGAATAAGGCCCCTGCCTTATTGCGTGCCCGTTAGAATCATCGTGAGCGACTGTCACAGCCAACCCTCATGGAATCATGGGTCTTCTCGAACTAGGTAATCGTTAGCCTACAGTTCAATCCATAACGAGATTGCTAATAGGTTGTTGTAGGGTTGTTGTCCACACCTCTCCCTCAACTTTTCTGGTAGTTGTGTGTGACCCCTCTACTCCACATGTGAGTCTAGTCAGCAAGATATCGTCATCATGCATCATCAACGAATCATGTCAGAATAATATCCATAATCATATCATCTAATCAGACGCGCAAATGTCATGTATACAACAATCAAACCCCAATAGTCCACTCCTCAACTCAGTCTAGAGTCCAAGGGATTTCATCGATGCCTCTGCATCCTCGAGGTCCAGAATCCTGCACACTCAGGAAAACTGAGTCAATAGCACCTGTCTATGTCAATACAACAAAATAACATGTCATCAATTCATAATGCTTCATAATCATAATCAAATGCCCAAAAGTATAATAATCTGGATCACTTGCAAGAAAGTGTCCTCAAAGAATAAGTTCACTCACAACGCGCAAGAGAGGGATGTTACAATAATGCATTGTTTAAGAGCCTATTAAAAGTATTCAAATACTTGAAGATTTATAATATACTAAAA
>SNQJ01S0125742.1:16180-28114 GCA_010110895.2 Picea sitchensis | reverse complement strand
CATCACCATCTTTACAAGTTACCCCTAAAAATGTGTAAATATAACTCATGCCAATACAAAGAGTAACAATGCCCACACTTAAATTTATTGTATTTGATATTGACATGTAGTTTTTTTAAGTTTTAATATAATTAATATAATTTATTTTAAAATTTATGTCAATATCTAATATTGCTACTATAATATGATATCTGTTATGGAAATTATTTAAGGAATATAATACTTTACATTTGTATATATTATGTGAAAATATTATAATTATATAGCCATGTTGCACTAGTTTAAGTAAAGTGGGTATTTTAGAATTGTTATTATATATTTAAAAATATATAAAAAATATTTTAGATTTGTTATTATGGAACAACTACAATACATAAAGATTCTATTAGAAAATGAGAAACAAAATACATATATAAAAATTTAATAAACTTTACATATATAAGCTTTAAATATCTTTGTAAATTAGAAGCATTATTTTTGTTTTGATTGGAAAAAAGCTAAATATTACTACTCTTGTTATGGGTTTGAAGGCAAACATACAAGCATTAAAAAATATTCATATTCATAACTATAAAGTGAATATTATTAAGTTTTTTTTATTTAAATAATTTTTGAAACAATATTTATGTGTAATTTAGTTTTGTTTTATAATGATATTTTGAATAAATATAATAAAAATATTTGTAATAAATTGTGTTAGTAATAATGGAATAAAGCTCACAGTAAGGGCACTATGTGATGTTAATGTCACATGTTCATGCGGGGATTAAAAAAGGGTTGGTGTGGCTGCGATCCACTAGTGGGGTTGGTGTGGCTGCGATCCACTAGTGATTTCTACGGCTTAGATGCCCTTGAGTAGAGGTTTCTCAACAAACTAGCAAACAATAAAATAATAGAATAAAAGTATTTACATTTTAATTTAACAATATCTAAAAATTATAAATATAATTTTAATTTAAAGCTCTCTATTTTAGAAACTCAATCCCAATCTCCCATTTCCTTATATTGAAGCTTCCAAAATGCTTCCAAATTCCCAAAACCTTTGCAGATATTGAAGATGCTTACAACATAAAAATATTTTTGAAAAACAATAAAACCATTATTAACTTTCCAAAATCTCAATAGATAGATAGTCAACTAAAACTAAATAATCTTGTAAACAAAAATTCAATGAATAAAAAAAATGATCTCTAAATTAATTAATATATAAAATATCATAAATATCTAATAACATCAAGTCATGTTTTACATTTATACAATAAACTTATTGATTTAAAAAGTTTATAACTTAGCATTTAAATTAGTTTTTAAAATATGTAAATTATATATTTTTAAAAATATATTAATATATTTTAAAATAAAAAACTTAATATTAATATTAATGTGTAATAATAAATATATTTTAAAATAAAAAAATTGATTGGTTTTTTGTTGGACATTCTGATTATACAAATTTAACCACTCAAATCTACAGATTCAATCATTCATTACTGGATTTAGGACAAAATCAAACAAAATAAATAGCAAAAAACCTCCAAAAAAAAATAGAACAATGTTTAGAATACTACTTTATAAAAATATATATTAAAAAACATTAATATTTCATATTTGTATAAATTCAAAAAAAATATAAACATTTATTAAATATGATTTTCCATATGGAAAAAAAGTTCCTAAATAATAAAAGTCTCAAATATTAAAACAAAACATAAATATATTTATTTAAAAACCATGAAAAACGCAATGCTATTTCCTAACTTTCTTAAATACGAGAAAAAGAGTAATGAAGATTTGTTAAATACGAGAAAAAAGTAACGAACATTTATTTATTGATATTTTCAATGTGATTATTAAAGGAAAAAATATGTTTTCCTTGTTTTCCATAAGAATCTTGAACTTTAAAAATAACGCAAATTCAAAATATTGAAAAAAGAAACCACGAGCTCTCTCGCGGACGTTTTATGATGTAACAGTATTTACAAAATCACAATAACATTAGAACCTTGAACAGAAATTGGAAAAATATAGTTCAAGGCCAGAATGGTTTTCACGAGTATCGATACTCTTATACAATCAAATTCAATTTTCACGATTACACACACTCTTATATTCAAATTCAATTAATAAGTGTATGTTTTAACGATTAATGTCTTTCAAAATATGTAGGGAAAATGTCCATGCCAGGGAAGTTGCATTTATATATATATAAATATATATACCCAGATTTAACGTGGAGCAATCCCAGAAACAGTACCACTGAGAAGGTCGCTCCCAAGGATATCGGAAGACACATAGGGATTTTGGGTCGTTATTTCTGCAAAGCTGATATGCTTTTCCTCCATATCCATTGAATCCACAGATTGCATGGAGGATGTGGTACGATATGTTCCTGCTGGCATTAACTTGATGATCTTCTCAAGGTCGTGCACAACCTGAGCCACAGAGGGGCGTGCGTCTGTTTCATCTCTGCAACAACTCAATGCTAAACTGGCAAATGGCTCCAAGCATTCTGAAGGATATGAACCCATTCGCGGATCGATCATAGATAACATCATTCCGGATTGATATGCCATATTCACCTGCGAAACAAGTTGATTAGGTGCAGGTACCCAAGATTAACGGTAAAAACTGTCTTCCTCACTAGTTTGAGCTCAACTTGATAACAGTGTCCATCACAGTGTTTTTACAATTGAAGTGCATTCAAAAACAAAATACAATGTGAACATCCTCTGCACCAAAAGACGCTACTTCCATTGAAAACAAAATACAATGTGAAGATCCAAAGACGCTATTAAAATTATTACATCATCATATTTAGGCTAAAATAAATATAATACTTATAACAAATAATAATAGTAATATTATAAGTTAGTAAATAAAGTAATTCTATAAGTTAGTGAAATATAAAAATAAATAATAATAGTAATATTATAAGTTAGTGAAATATGAAAATAAAAATCTTAATATTAATATGAAAATATTAATATCTTGAACATAATCAAAATTGTATTTTTATATATCCATATATCCTCCATATGTCCATAAGTTTTGAGTTTTACTGAGCTGAGTGAAACTACAACCAGCCCATATCCATCTTAAATAATAAAAATATTTACACCTATAGGGATTTGACCAGTTTCCGTCAACACTTGATAAGGAGTTAACACGGATATTGACTGGTATGAGAAAAATATGATACTCTGAAACTTTGAAAGCCCACATGAATGAAACATATAAAGGATGCCATATACAAAAAAATTGGATTAAGATCATATTCATTAGAACTTATACCTCTCGGACAATGTTCTTCCCATTTGTAATGGGTTCCATGCCTGTCAAGAGCTCGAGAAGGACCACCCCAAAACTATATACATCGCTCTTATCAGTCAGCTGGTGAGTCAAGAAGTACTCTGGATCCAGATAGCCCTACAAAAATACACAATGTTATGATTTATCCATTGCTCGTAAATACAATAAAAAATTATACAAGTCTCATGCATATATCATTTCAAGTTTTGTTTCTTACCGGAGTGCCTTTCACTACAGTTGATACATGACCTGGAGCTGAACCTTCCATATCTGGCTGTGGTGCAAGCTTTGACAGTCCAAAATCTGCAACTCTTGCATTAAAATTATCATCTAGTAGGATGTTGGTTGCCTTTATGTCACGGTGGAAGATGGGAGGATTAGCCTCAGTGTGGAGATACATAATGCCTCTAGCAGATCCTAGAGCAATGTGAAGGCGCATGGCGAAGTCTAGAGGCTTTAATTTGGATCTTCCTGTCAATGAATAACATATTTCTTTCTCAACATTGATCTACATTTGAAAGTGAAGCATGCTTATGGAAAGAAGGGCAAAATATGAACAGATGATATAGCAGTAGAGCTTTACCAGAGAGATGATCCCGTAGTGTTCCATTTCCCATGTATTCATAAACCAACATCTGTATAAAAAATAGATTGAAACCTTCCTACGTTAGATTCTATCCATTGACATCTATGGCAAGCTTGCATAACTGTATTCAAGCTAAGCAATTATTTTCCATGAAACGAAAATGTTTTGCTAATATTGTTTTAAGTCAACTACCAGAGAAAATACTGATCATACATGGTAGGTAGTAGAACTCTAGCTCTTTCACATCATGGCATAAATCAAAGACTTTTAGTCTTAAGTCAACAATCAGAGAAAATACCCATCCTGCATGGCAGCTAGTAGAACTCTAGGCCTTTAACATCATGGCATAAATCCAAGCCTGTAGAATTTATGCACTTGCATAATATACTCTATCCCTAATTTGTTAAAAACAGAGAAAAGGCAGACAAGATTGTTAGTCATGTATTCAGAAGGGGTAAAATTTGGGAACCAGTGACAACAGCCATAATTCACTAGAGATAATGATGAAGATTATGTTTGCTATATGACAAAATGTCAAAATATGAATGTAGACTGTAATCATATTCTTCTGTGGGAAGCGGGAGCATAACTGCAACAAAGGTAAAATGCATTAAACATGCACGAGATTAAAAGCTCATGAGAAGATGCACAGATGAAGAAATTCTACAAGGTTGAAGAATTATTAGTATATATCCAATGCAAATTGGAGATTGCTAGGAGGATGCAAATTGTGAAGGGAGAAAAGCACATAGAATATATAAAACAATAAACAATCATGACCAGAAAATGTGTATAGAACCTTCCCTGTGATGCTTGCTATATTCTTCAACTTGGGAAGATATAGATTCTGCAAGAGGCATCAATGGGATCCAACAAAGACCCTTATGTTCCTATAGCAAGGCCTACTCATTTAGCTACAAAAATGAGAATAATTTAATTTGGAAGAGCCTGCTCCAGATAATGATATCGATAGTGATTCAAGCCACATGGAGATTGTGGGAATCGTGGCCTACTAGGGACACACATATGGGTGGATAGTTAAAGCTACTAGAATATGCTTTATAGATGATGTACGGGGGAGATTTCACCTTCAAGAGAATTGTTAAGGAGTGAAGACCAAGGGAGTCCCACTCTATTCACTAAATTCTACGTGTGGAGTGAAAGGTTGAACTTCTGCAGACACTAGAGAATTGTGGTTGCTAAAGTTGACATCTAGCTAGGGAGCATGTCTCGTAATCTAACTAACTGATAGTAGATTAAGATCCATGCCTAGCACATAGTACACATTAACGAAAATCAACATCTTTCCTCCAAAGGAAATATGCACATTCCTTTTGCCAACCATTGTGTACTCTTCCCCACCACCAAAGATCATTGAATCCTTGGAGGAACAAGTAGTATACATTTTTGTAACAATCACAAATATCTAAAAAAAGATATAAATAAATAATAATAGAATAACTATAATTAATAATGAAATAATGAAAAGACTTCATAATGAAAAACGTGTCTTATCATCTAAAGGGCATGTCCCTTAGTGAAAGGGCTTCCCTGCATATATATATGGCCCTCACCTTCATTGTAATCATTCATACTATTCATATTCTCATATACATTTATTATATATATTGTTGTCCACATGGATTTCTACATTGTATTCCAAATATTTTGGATATTTAATTGGTGAGTCAGTGTAATGTCCCCCACCTCTTGATGAAGAGGTTTGAGAAGACTTAGTGGCCTAGGCATCTCCACTAGGCCATAGTCTCACTGAGGGGAAAAGTCAACCAAACTAAGGTTATAATCTTAAGTTGACTTAATAAAAAGGTAAAAAGCATTAAAAAGATAACTCAATGAAGAAATAGAAGCGCTGCAGGTTGAGTTAGGAGTTAACCCTAGGGGTTAACTTAACTCAACAGAGAAATAGAAGAAAAGTATAAAGAGAAGGCTAGGGCGCACCTCTCATTCATGCTGGATTTTGGTAATTGCTTGTTGATGCTCTTGAGCATACAGTTTTGAGGGTTTTGATATTACAAACCCTAGTGAACAACTCAGTGGTGAAAGATTCCACTCACCTTGTTCCAAGCTTGGTCTCGAGGATGAAATACTCCACCCACACCATTCTACATCTACCATCTTTCCAGAAGGACTAGCAGGGTCGTACCAGTTGAACCAGCAGGGTCGTACCAGCTAGGGTTTTCTTACAGGGGCACACCATTTGTGGAGAAAGAGTTCGATCCAGCATCTTGAGGAAGATTGGAAGGTTTTCAACATTAGGGTTTTGCTTGCAAGCCCTTGCTCATCAGTTTGAGGGTTTCCTTAAGAAGGTATCACGTCCCTATCATCCAAGTGCAGGTTGGGACAATTTCAGGAAGAAGGGGACGTCTTGTGATTCAATATTTCTCAGATCTAGGAGGCTAGAGGTTAGATCTAACATTGAAACTTCTCTCAGGTGCTTGTGGCCACCCGATCTATCATTCTAGAGAGTTTCAGGGGATTCAGAGCCCATATTAAGCCAGGCTGTACTATTGGCCATATTCAGGGTTTCAGGAGGGTCGTACCAGTCTAGGGTTTTGGCAGTTTGAGGAGGAAGCTTCAGCATTTGAGCTCCATACTTCAGGAGAAGGCTTCTATTGCCTTGATCTATCTTTGGAAGGAGTTTGACAACATTTGGAGGTCTTCAGCTTCAGGAGGGTCGAACCCTTGGTATCCATTGTCCTCAGTAGGTCGTAGCAACAGTTAGCAAGGCAGTACCAGTTGCTTGAGGGTTAGGCTTAAACCCTAGTTTGCAGATTGAGCGTTCATCTTCTATTGCAGCCTTTGGGAGGCTTGATTGTATCTTCAGGAGCATTTTGTATGCAACTCTATTATTGTCATGGAATCCATTTGAAGCTATTCCAGATCTGCTTCTCTCATTGTATCAGGTGCTTGATTTCTTATAATAAAGTTTAGTTATTGCTTGTGTTCCTATCTTGTCTTGATGATGATCTTCATATGTTTGCAATAATGCTTGTATAATACGTGGCTGAAACAACTGAATAAACCCTAAGGCCGAAATGTCAAGGCCAACCTGCATACACAACAATTAATAAATAGATCAGTGGTTAGTTAGTGATTCCAAGCAAAAAAAATTGGCTTGGGATTATTACAGTGGTATCAGAGCATTGATCCTCCAAACCTGTGAAGATTAGCGCATGCAAAGGTACAATGGTATCTTTATGGGCAGAAGGAAGAAGCTGGCTAGTGAAACAGAAGACGAAATGGAGGGATTCAAGAGATGACCGTGAGCCACAGGGCTTGGCTTTCTTGGCAGCCGAATTGAACAAATTCCATCAAACCATAAACCTTACAGGAGGTAACCTGGTCCACCATTTACAGGAAAGCCAGGAGACAAACCGAAGGGGACAAGCCGAAATCACTGAGACCTTGAAGAAGGTAGATGGGAATCTAAGGAAGATTGATGAGAACCAGACCCGGATAACCGAGCTATTGACAAAGATGACTCATCAGGGGAAAGACCCAGAGACGTATGGAAACAAAGAGGCTAGTGGATCCCATGGGGAAGATAGGTATAATCCGAAAAAGGCTCCCAGGTCCGAAGGAAGCCATGGAG
Source organism: Picea sitchensis (assembly GCA_010110895.2). Classification (NCBI taxonomy): domain Eukaryota; kingdom Viridiplantae; phylum Streptophyta; class Pinopsida; order Pinales; family Pinaceae; genus Picea; species Picea sitchensis. The sequence goes on along the minus strand of SNQJ01S0125742.1, from coordinate 20,606 downwards.
GGGGTACGTCACATGGACAGATGGGGAGCAGGACGAACCCTAGACCGTACTTGCCCACATTCACAGATGAACAGATACAACAGGAGTAGGTGGATGACTTCGTTGAGAAGATGGCACAGTGTACTAGGGAGTACTATGGCTTGGATATGATCATTCAGAGGCAGATGTCCCTGGATCAATATTGCCAACTCAAGTTCAGAAACAAGCCCAGGACGAACCACAAGAGCAGTTTTGAGTTTGAACAAAGAGCAGGGAAGATAGAAATCCCATACTTTGATGGTACGGCTAAGATGACAGCCCAGGCATGGGTACAAAAATTGGACACTTATCTGCAGCTTAATCCCATGAGGGAGATGGAAGCCATAAAATTTGCCACTATGTATTTGGATGGAAAAGCTCATGACTGGTGGTATCATGGACTCACCACCCTAGGCCACAACCAGATAGTGACCTACACAGAATTCACCCAAAGACTCATTGACAAATTTGATCAGGGGGATCCTGAACTACCTTTCCGGGAGCTCACACAGCTCAAGCAAACAGGGGCAGCCGAGGCATACATTGAGGAATTTCAGAGGCTAGCAGTCATGGTGCAGGATATATCACCAACCAGGCTCATGATGCTCTTCACTGAGGGGTTAATGGAACCCTTGAAGGGTTGGGTAAAGGCTTTTAAGCCTACCAACCTACAGGATGCTATTTGGAGGACAAGGGACCTAGGACCAGCTGCCAAACCAAAGTTTGTACCTAGGCCACCTCTTAACACTGGGGGAAGAGACCAGAGACCTCCAATGAAACAGGGGGGACATGACCCAAGGGGTTTTGACAGGGGTCGTGGCAGAATGGATGATAACCCTAGGAGGGAACTGAGAAGGAAGCAACTCTGCTTCACGTGCAAGGAACCATGGAACCCATCACACAAGTGCATGGGTCGTGGCCAAGTGCACTACATAGAGGTGACCTCAGACAATGAGGAGGAAGATTACAGTCAACTTCAAAACATGGAGGCCGAAACCACAGAGACAACAGAGGAGGTGGTCACAAAACATGACAACACAACTGAGGGGAAATCCACTGTGGCATCCATCAGCGAGGTGCCCAAATTCAACACCTTCAGGATGAGAGGAGTCTTTCAAGGGCAGAAGGTATCAGTGTTGATTGATGGGGGAGCCTCTCACAACTTCATTGACTCAGCACTGTTGAAGAGGAGGCATATACCCACGGTAGGATTTGAAGGGTTCAAGGTGGAGGTAGAAGGTGGAAGCACTATGCCTTGTGACAGGTACATTCCAGGTATGAGGCTTACATTGGGTAGGCATGAGTTAGTACAGGATGTATATGTGATGGACCTTCCGGACACTAACATCATCCTTGGAGTTCAATGGCTCAGCACATTGGGGCCTATCACCACCAACTACAAGACCATGGAGATGTCTTTTACAGAGGAGGGTGGACGAAAGGTAGTGAGAAAGAGGTATGATAGGTAATTATGCCAAGGTAGTCACAGCCAAGAGGATGGAAGCCATCTTCAGGAGAGAGGAGATCGTATATGCAGCTGAATGTAGGATTTCGGCACATGTGGATGAGCAAGGTAAGGTTCACTACACACCAGAGATCCAGGAGATCCTTGACAAGCACCACAAGGTGTTTGGACCGATTCCTCCAAGGGTGCCACCAGACAGGGGGTTTGAGCATATCATTGAGCTAGAGGCAGGGGCTAAACTAGTCATCACCACACCATATAGGCATCCAAAGAAGTATAAAGACGAGATAGAGAAGGCCATCAAAGAACTTCTGGACATGGGACACATCAGGCCAAGCTCTAGCCCTTTTGCTTCTTCAGTAGTGATGGTCAAGAAGAAAGACGGGACGATGCGGATGTGCATTGACTTCCAAGCCTTGAATAAAAGGACAATAAAAAACAGGTACCCTATACCCAAGATTGATGAGTTGCTAGACAAACTACATGGAGTTGTCTATTTCACAAAGATTGACCTTCATTCTGGCCATCAAATCAAGATGAGGGAGGAGGACATTTCAAAAACAACTTTCAGTTGTCATTACGACCATTATGAGTTCTTGGTGATGCCCTTCGGGTTAACCAATGCCCCAGCCACATTCCAATCTTGCATGAACCATGTGTTCAACAAACAACTGAGGAAGCACTTGTTAGTATTTTTTGATGACTTGTCCATTTACAGCAAGACGTGGGAGGAACACCTTCAGCATGTGGACCAAATTCTGTCTAGAATGGAGGAGCAGTCACTGTATGCTAAGGAGTCCAAATGTGAGTTTGGAATCACAGAAGTTCTTTACTTGGGACACATCATCGGAGCAAAGGGGGTACAGGTGCATCAGGAGAAAATAAAAACCATTATGGAGTGGCCTACCCCTAAGACACTCACCGAGCTAAGTGGATTTCTAGGCATGTGCACTTACTACAGGAAATTTGTCAAAGGATTTTCTCAACTGTGTGCACCCTTGACCGATTTGACGAAGAAGGGAGCCTTCAAATGGAGTGAAGAAGATCAAGTTACGATGGATAAAATGAAAAAGGTGATGAGCACGTGCCCAGTCCTAGCTCTTCCAGATTTCGGCCTACCTTTCACCTTGGAGTGTGATGCCTCGGGAGAAGGCATAGGGGTCGTACTGATGCAGAATAGGCACCCTCTTGCCTATGAGAGCCGAAAACTCAGGGGTCCTGAGCTACTCTACAGTATTTATGACAAAGAAATGATGGCTATCATGCACGCACTAGCCAAATTCCGGCAATATCTGGTAGGTGCACGGTTTGTGGTCAAATCAGATCATAACAGTCTTAAATACCTATTGGAGCAGAAGGACTTAAACGAAAGGAAGCAGAAATGGGTAAGAAGAATATAGGTCTATGACTTTGACATCGAATTTGTCAAAGGGAAGAACATCGTGGTGGCTGATGCATTGTCCAGGAGGCCATCCATTTTTGCCATGACAGGTGTATCAGTTGACTGGAAGGACCACTTAGTGATGGAGTATGCAAAGGATCAGTTCGCTTGTCAGCTATTGGACAGACAGGTATAGGATGATAACTTCAGGATTATCAATGACCTCATCTATTACAAGGGCCGAATCTTTTTGGTTCCTAGATCGGCTTTCAAGGTCAAGGTGTTGCAGGCATGTCATGACTCACCAATGGCAGGGCACCAAGGGATTAGTAAGACGTACAGACAGGTGAGAGAAAGGTTCTCATGGAAGGGCCTCAAGGAGGATGTAATAACGCATGTCAAGGAGTGTACTACATGCTAGGAAAACAAAGATGAGCACACTCACCCAGCAGGACTACTACAACCCTTACCCATTCCCGAGCAAAAGTGGGAAAGCATATCCATGGATTTCATCACCGGGTTGCCAAGGGCGCAGGGGAAGGACAGCATCTTTGTAGTGGTGGACTAGTTGACAAAGTTTGCACACTTCTTCTCCATAGCCACAGACTTCAATGCAGCACAGGTGGCCGAACTGTTTTTCAGGGAGATTTTCAGGTTGCATGGCCTACCCAAGACCATTGTCAGTGACAGGGATAGTAGGTTCATGAAAACATTTTGGTAGGAGTTGTTCAGATTGGTTGGTACGGCCTTGATCCCTAGTACCAGCTATCACCCGCAGATGGATGGACAGACCGAGATAGTCAACAAGTGGGTAGAAGACTACCTTAGGAATTATGTAGCAGGGCAGCAGAAAGCATGGGTCAGATGGTTGCACTTGGGAGAGTACTGCTACAACACCACCCAGCACGTGTCCATAGGCATGACACCATTCAGGGCCTTATATAGCTATGACCCACTATCTTTTGTAGAGATTTCTTTTGGTGATGGCAGGGCACCAATAGTACATGATTGGGTACAGCAGAGCCAAGACATCCTCAGAGAGCTGAAGGATCATCTACAGAGAGCACAGAACCAGCAGAAGGTCCAAGCAGACAAGCACAGGGTGGATCGTACCTTTGAGGTTGGTGACTTAGTCTATCTAAGGCTCCAACCATACAAACAGGCTTCTATAAAAAGAAGTGGAGAAGAGAAGCTACATCCATGTTTCTTTTGGCCCTACAGGATCAACAGGAAGATAGGGGTCGTAGCTTACGAGCTAGAGCTTCCACAGGGCAGCAGGATACACAATGTCTTCCATGTGTCCTGCCTGAAGAGGGCCATCGGCCAACACATCACACCTATTGAGGTACTACCTCCCATGGACGAAGAAGGGAAACTTGTTTTGATTCCGAAAGAGATACTAGAGGTTTGAGAGAAAAGGCTTAGGAAAAGAAGCATCAAAGAGTACCTGATCGGATGGAAGGATCTACCCATTGAGGATGCCACGTGGGAGAATGAACAAGTGGTACGGGAAACAGGTTTGGAATTGCTTGAGGGCAAGCAATTTCTAGCAGGGGAGACTG
>SNQJ01S0125740.1:5210-31684 GCA_010110895.2 Picea sitchensis | reverse complement strand
TAATTGTTAACCTATAGTTCGAGCCACGGCGGGAGTGCTAGTAGGCGGTGGCAGGGCTGTTGTCCACCCCTCTCCCTCAACCTCTCTGGAAATTGTGTGTGGCCCCTTTACTCCATATGTGAGTCTAGTCGGCAAGCTATCGTCAGCCTGCATCATCGACAATCGTGTCAGAACATGTCAACTCAAATCATCAAATCAATGAAATANTTACTCCATATGTGAGTCTAGTCGGCAAGCTATCGTCAGCCTGCATCATCGACAATCGTTTCATAACATGTCAACATCAAATCATCAAATCAATGAAATATCACAGTAAATAAATCAACCCAAATAGCACACTCCCTGACTCAATCCGGAGTCCAAGGGGTTCCACCGATGCCTCTGCATCCTCAAGGTTCAAAACCCTGCACACTCAATAAAAATGAGTCAATAGCACCTGTCTACATCAAATAGTAAAACATCATGTCATCTATCAATCACATCATAATCAAGTATAAATGGTTTAACATCATAAAAGTCCAGATCACTTGCGAGCAAGTGTCCTCAAAGAATAAGTTTTCTCAGTGTGCCAGAGCGGGATGTTACAACTGTGATGACTCCAACATCATATTTCTTATCTCCTCTATCACTTCACCCAACTGATCCACTTGCTGGATCTCTCCATGCAGTCTACTCTGTTGCACTTATTCTCCCTAATCAAATGGAAGATCAACTTGATCTCCCATGCTGATGTCATCTCCTATGGGACTAACTTGCCACCCCACGGTAGGTTCAAGTTCTACAACCTCATCACTAAGTTGTTTCTCAACTGTCTCCTCTGACAGTTCAATTTTTGTCAGCTCTGCCTCTGCTTGTGTTGGCACAAGTCCAACTTCATCCAACTACTCCTTCGGATGGAATTCTCCTTCGTCTAGCATGATTGTTTCTTGGCAATCATCTTTTGTCACTAGATTGCATAACCAATCCTCCAACAATTTCAATTCTTTCTCCCATGGAGTGAGCAACTGACTAGTATGCTACTCTTATTCTTGTACTTGGGTAGACATCAATATCTACTCCTTCTCCTCCTTTATGGCAGTTTCCATTGCTGGCCATCTTTTTGTTGTTGCACCTTCAACATGTGCTCTGGCCTCAACTTGGATTCTTGGTAGGAATATTTTGATTTCTCCAATGATCAGAACATGCCTCTGATCCTCCTCCTGGATAGTGGAATTATTTAACTTCTTATCATCTTCATTCACATAGATTGTAACCCCATATGAATCTTCATCTTGATGACGTGTTCAGGAAAATATATGAAATAATCTTACTCAATCATTTTCAGATCTCACTTGGCTAAAGAAAGATAGACGGGAATATCACCCTATGTTTATAGCCATAAAAAAATGTTTCCTAATCCACAAGTATTGGTTACAAGGGCTTAGGATGATTTTTTTTATAAATGAAAGATTGCTGAAAAGTTCAATATTTATGTAATTTTCTGAATATAACGGATGCATAAATAAATGTAGAGACAGAAGTAAAAATACCAAGTTAATAATTAACACAGATGAGACATAAAGAAATTGCTTATTTCATTCCAATTTATCAAAATAATCATTCTCTTTACAAAATTCCCTGAGGAATTTTGGAGCAAAGTCAAACTTAGATGTCCCTGATGAAACACATACAAAAGGACTTTTGATAGAAAGTAAAAAATTGAACTTTAAACGATGGATCAACTTGCCACATATTGCTGCCCACTCGACTCTGCACAATATCCTTTATCAGTCATGGAATTTAATTCACAAACAGACAAGTCTACATAGAATATCAAAGATAGATCAACACCTCTGAAAAACAAGTGTCTGAATGATGTAACTCAGCCTTAAATCTTGTTGTCTATAATAGGACCTTGCTATCATAAAAGAGAATTAGGCTTTCAATGAATTAAAGAATGAATGAAAACTGTATGATCTCAATAAAACTCAAGAGCAGACCTTAGTATGCTTTCTCCTTATATCCTCCTCTATTCTCCTTCTCTTTTTTCCTTTAAGAAATCGGAATTAGTTGAAGTAGTTAAACTACTTCTTTTATTTAAGTTAACTAAAACTCAACTAACTTTTAGTTTAGGGGGGAAATTAATAAAATAATAAAAAGGGTCTTAATAAATAATAACTAGTAGGTGGGACCCCTTGTGACTCCCTTTAGTTTATTTAACAAGAATAAACACAACTGTTAATCAATCAAACACATCCGTCCTTATGGCTCCCATCATCACTCTCATAATTTGAAAATTAATATCAATGATATTTGAAACCATATCCAAAAAAATATAATATCCAACATATCCAAAAAATATTGTGATGTCCAAAGCTTCATAAGTCAACTATTCTCAACAATCAATAAATAAATACACTCAAAAACCATATTTTCCACTCTGGGAGGCAATTTTCCCCTTGTTGTTTCTATCTCCCTTTGATTTCTATGAATTTTCCTTAGGTTGTGTGGAGCCTTTAGGCCTGATCTAACTGATAACATGAGAGAAATCATCTCTCAAATGCATGCGGGATGATACAGATTTGGCAGAGTCGGAGGGGGAAACAACAACTTTTCCTTTATCATGGTGGGATTTGGTTTTTAACCTCTTGCTTGCATGTGAATACTATATTGGTGAGTGTGTAGGGGCAGCTTGGACAATTTGGTTAATCAATGGAGGAGGAGCAGGCAGAGACAAATTTGGCCAGCCACAATGTTGGGAGACTGCCGGGTGGAAAATATCTTTCCATCCATCATTTTCAAGGACTTCAGGTTGTAACGAGACATGAGGGGGAAATGGGATACTAGGGACATGTTTTGATTGGAAAGGAGGCCTTTCTGGCCTAGGTTGGACCACTCCTTGTCCAATCCAGCTTTGAATAGCTAGCTCAACTCTTGTGAGTCTGCATCAAAATGTATAGAAAACCTTGGCCTTCTAGGGCCCCTATTCCAATTTCCCCTTCCCCTATTATTCTGGCCATGGATACCTCTGCTGAAGAAGCTCATTCCTGTATGCATTATTTATTATCAACTAGTTTCTTCAACAAACCATACATGACATGTCTTTAAATATGAAACAAATTTTGGCTCAACAACACATAAGACTCATGCAATTCAATCCATAAAATCGTTTAATACTTGTCAATGAACAGGGGGTGAATAAGGATTCTGGGATATATGAACGATTGTATTGAGCGAAAAGTGGTAAAATGAAGGGGGGTAGATCATGATTACTGCTCAACAAATCATCAAACAATCAACTATAACTCATCCATGTGCCATCCTTCAACTGCTATAATACAAAGTTTTCATTTAACTATAATTTAATTTTAAGAACATGGTGTGAATAGTGGATCTGGGAAGGTGAGGGGACTTGTAATGTGTGGAAAAGTGAGAGAATGGCAGGGAATTAACGAATATTGTTCATAAAACAAATCAATTAATTGATAAACATAACCCTGTACTCAATATAAAAAATACCAACACCAATTCCATAATTACTGTGTATCAAAACTGTTCATTGTTCAACAATTAAATTCCTCAAAAACTTCTCAATCAGAACAGTCTGCAATCATAATCATAATCATAATCGAAACAACTTTCAACAGTCATGTTAAGAAAATGCCTGGTCTTTAATTTTTTTTCTTTCCTTTTAAGAATTAAAAGAAAACACACAACAACATTGTTCCACCTCTATCCCATAAGAATCACTATAAAAATATCATACTCTGTCTATCAATTCACGATCGACCAATTTAAAACATATGCACATGTCCCTTCCAAATCGAACAGACTTCCATAACATGCCCGATTTCATACATTCTTCAACATATCAACCAATAAGTTTTTGCAACGAAACCACAATCAATATAAAAACCAAGCTTCATCAATGTCGATGTAATTATCTACAATATGCATGATGATTCCATAATAGATACACAGTTAACACAACAAAATAACACAGTCACCATTTCCATAACTATCTATAACACTGATCGGGCCTAGTGAAACACACAAGAATCTCCAATTTGAAATTAACACCAAGTTGTAGAACACAATGATTCAAAGTATAACGAAAAAGAGGTAGCCCTTTGACTGCATATTATTACTTATTCCCAATCACAAATTTTCAACCAATTTCATCATAAAAATACGAGATAGGTACTCGATGCAAACTTTCATAACCACTTCACTTGATAAATCAATCTTCGACAAGCAAGAGATACCTGACAAGAGCAAGAACAATTGAGGACTTTAAAGTTGGGCTCTTTCACAACAAATACAAAGAAGCGATCAAGAGTGCGCTCAGTCATCAATTGCACAGAGAACTGGAGGTCCTTAGAGGCACATCAACAGGAGGCAAAGACCCCTCTGATACAACATAGTAGAAATCCATAGGGTTTCCATATAACTCTCGGTCTGGGAAAATAGAAAAACAGTTAGCCACAGAGGAAACAACAATAGGTAGGGTAGAAAAAATGTTGCACATAGTGTGTTTTGCATTTGTACAGGAGAAGTGAATGTCCATTGGACAACGACAGTTACCTAGAACACACAAAGGTATAACCTCTGTTTATTTCTTAAGAGACGAATCATTTGACAACAATGCCAATGAGGATGCATAACTCGAGGCATAAGTTATATTTCCCAACAACCATAAGCATATATATCAATGTTATGGCCACCCTAAGTCCAATTTTTGAAATATTTTGGTGCCAAGACACTGAGACCATGACCATGACTCTGAAAAAAACACAACAACCAAATGGATGTTTGAACACAACTGGACAGAGTTGCCCTCATAACTATGAGGAAGCAACATGCAATAATACACAGAGAGAAACCCTCCACCATTAAAACATAGAGCGATAATACCCACATTCATTTAAAAATCCACAGAAACCCATCACTATTTTAACCAATAGAGAAACCATCGAATGCACAACTCAACCAAAACCAATTCTTTTGCTTGCAATCCAAACAATTACACAGTCATTCCAAAGAGAAGAATCACGCATTTACACAGTTGCAATTCTCAGGAAAACACAAACCCAAGCATTACTCAACCATTGTTTGTTCATACACAGAGCGTAATTCATGGATGGGTGAAAAATAACCATACCTTTAACCGAGAGCTTAAAAGGGCAAGCTGGCCAAGCATTTTATTCCCAATCCTGAGATGCATAACTTAACCACCAATAGAGAAAAATGCAACAAAGAACCATACTAGGGTGACGACCTGATGGGGGGGAGTATGGAGTGACATGCATTTACTACACGTCGCTTCCATCTCCTATCCTATTCAATTCCAAAGTACAAGACAACCAACACTCACCATATCATTTAAACCATGTAATCAATTTCCAAGCCATTGAAATATACGACAATATTCCTTGCCCAATGCACCACCCAAAATATTCATGTTAACCCTTGCCAAGTGCTCATGGTATACCATATGCATTGCCATATCATATGCACCCCAAAATAACTCAAATGAAAATCGCATAGCCACTAACCAACCATATAATTGTTAGGACTAACACTAACATGTTTAACATTTCCATTTGCATATAATCCTTATCACAACTCAAACATAAATCCTTTCTTTTTAGGATTTTTTCATAAGCTTATTTTCTTTGTTTTGGTTATGTCATTACTAACATATTTCTTATGTATGTGTGGCCAGGTAATAAATCAAATGGTGACATGATTAAAAATAGAATTTGTAAATATATACCAATCATAACATAAAACTAATGCTGAATTATGAACATCCATAAAATGTCATCCCACTTGTCGCTATGTCGAGGTAGGCTTAGTTGCATTGTAAACCATATAGGACCATGTAAGAAACATCAAAACAACAACAAAATGTGTGATATGACTATCTTGACCTCCACCTCTATTATACAAGGGGTCCCACCTACTAGCATTATATTATTAGCATAGTTTATATAATAGGGCTTTTGCAATACTTTGTGGGAAAAATCATCGTTGCGTTTTTTTATCATCAACAAACTGGAAACTCCAGGGGGAAATTTGTTTCTAAGAGATTAAGAACTCATAATGTGTGGTTTTGCAGACCGGTTAAACCATAGATCTAAGAATTATTTACTAGAATTATTATGCAACATGGGGAGTGAGGCGGTTTAAAGGAAAAATGATTCGGTTTTTTGGGAATAACTCATGGAAAGTTTAGGGGTGATTATGGGGTTTTGTCCATGTAACATAATTATTCAACCAAAATTTTCTCTTGACTTCAAGGAGAAAAGTTTTGGACGAATCTCAAAATGGACCCGAAGAAATGGAAGGAATGAAGCGGGGAATGTAACTATATCCTTAAGACATCGGTGAAAGCAGATAACAAATTCAATGATGCCTTTAGGGGTAACATCATAACGGTCATGTAAGATTGATTTTTATTGATCAACAATACTGACAGAATGGAATTGTTGTGGCAAAACTAATCCAACATTTTATTCTTGACCAAAATTGAAATCAAAAGAACAAAATCAAGAAATGTCACATAAATGAAGCGCAAAGAGTGAAAACAGAAATGGAATGAAATGGCTCATAAGAAAAATACTAAACTGTAAGAAGAATTGAAAACTGTTTTTTAAAAGCAGAATTGAAATAGCAGAAATTAAACTACTAAAATAAATAACAATCCAAACAATGTTAAGCTCTTCAAGTTGGTTCCACATAGTTCTGTTTTTAAGAGGTGAGGTCATTGGTTCTATTGGAAAACAATGGCTCTTATGGAAATCCTTTAGAGATGTAAAGGTTGCACCGGGACAATAGCGATCTTGAAAGGACCAATTTTGAAACTTTGGGAGTGTAACACTATCATCATGGAGTTGGATCCCATCAACACTTTCTCGGTGACTCTCATTTTGAGTTTGACACTCTTGTTGAAATACTTCTTAACGATCTGATGTCTCCTTTTTATATTACCCAAAGAAAATGTCGCTGCTCCTATAAATCCAGAAGTGCATTCATCCTTCGTGAAACATCATAAGAATTTAATTCTTTGACGTAGAATTAACCTTAAAGAAGAAAGTTCCAACTTAGTAGGAAGAATGACTTCTTGACCATAAACAAAATTTTGGAAAGGGGTGCAGCCCGATTGCTCACCTTGGTGGTGGTTGATTTAGCCAAGGTAAGTGAGGAGAGTGTGCCATTGTGGTTTGTTGAGCCTTTTGATGATTCTCACCCGATTTTTGTTGTTAGACTCGACACACTTGTTTCAGCAAGGGGTAATAAGATGATGAAGGTGAAATGTTTACTCAACAGCTAAAAATTGGGTCGACTTAACAAAAATAAAAAGCAGCCGAGCTGTACGTAATAATTTCGAAGGGAGGGCCAAATCTGGAAAATATGTTATTTTCAAGGAGGAAACACTGATCATGCAATGAATGTTTTTATTTTGTAAAATAGTTTGTGGTTGTCAAAATAAAGAATTGTCCTACTGAAGACAGAGAATTAATAGGACCAATAAAATACAATCCCACTTTGAGAAAGGAAAGTCTGGGAGGATAGTTTGTAACGGTATGGATTAAAGGCATTCTTTCCCATCAAATTTCTAGCACTTGTCACAAGATCTCGAAAAACATAAGAGTCATGAAGATTGAAGTCAATAATATCCTTTTGTATTAATCTTGAAAGTAGTGGTTTTAGCGGAAAAATGACCTCCTACATGAACAATAGAATTTGAAGATGGTGAGTTTTCTTGCAATAGTTTTTTTTGCTTCTGAGATTTAATATTTACACAAGGAAGCAACATACCATTGGCAGATCTTCTAAACAAGAAGTGTCATATAATGATGTATCTAGCAGATTCAAGACAACGCCTTCTTCTTTGATGAGTGTCTGACCACCCTGGACATGTTTGGTTTTGTAAAATGATGAAGCCAAATTCTTATACCAAGGATGTTTAAACACATGAGGGATTTGATTATCAATGTAGAATAGTCTTTGATAAGGGAACTATCCTGTTCATCAATTTCTTCTCAGGTTTGACATCATTTAAGTGAAGGGTTAAGTCACATCCCTTGATGGTGGTAAAAGTCACAATAGTTAAAATCGTATACGGACTTGGCTTGAAACCAATGTGTGCAAAACTTCTATAGGAAGGATAAGTCTAGAGAAAAAAATTGACATTAGGGACTTTACTAACCTTCTTACCTAAGATGAGTGTACTTTCAACAACTTTAACAAGGAGAAGCATGTTTTCAATAAAGAATGTTTAAATTCATCCATCAAGCTTTGACTCATGCAAAGCCCTTTGGTTTTGTTGCCTTGGTCATCACCTTGCATGAGGGATAGTAGAAGTTACTATCCTCATGGCATTAGTATATATCACCAATGGCAATGGTTGCCACTTTTCAAAGGAATATGCAAATAGGTGAAAGGTGGCACCCTAAATAAAGATGGTTTTATATTTACTTCCCTTTTAACTTGATTTGGTGCCACTTGAGCTTAGTCAAGTAAGGACATCATCTGCGACCACATATACTTCTTTGCAAAATCATTTCCATATTAGGGATAGGAAAATGATATTTTATCCTAGCCCGATTTAATGTGCAAAAATCTACGGATAATCTAATTTGACCAGTTGTTTTTCGAATGAGAACCAAATTAGAGCATTTCCCGAATATACTTAGCAGGAAGGAATAATTCCGATAGCCAATACCAACTCCCTTTTGAATGGTTTCTTCAAGTGTGGGGTTAATGGGGCTTTGTTTTTGCCTAACTAGTTTTATACCCTCCTTAATAGGAATGGCATGTTGAATAAGAGAAGGATCAAAACCACAAATATCCCTCATAAAGGCCAAACAACATCTTGAAACTCACCAAAGCGATGGAAAACTTCAATTTTCTTCCTTCGAACATTGGGCACCCTGTTTAACATTCTTTGGAATTTCAGTGTTTCCAGGTCCAAGGGATGGTTTCACCACCTTCCTTTACTAGGCTCCTCTTATTTATGCTTCTCACGTGTTTTTACTACATGGAGTGGAGTAATGGACTATCTAGAGGTCAAGCCCTTAGGAATCTTGTTATCTTCCATGGATATAATTTCCTTAACCAGGCTTGCAGGTTCATTTTGAATGAAAAGCACATATGCTCTCCTTCGCTAGGGAATACATTCCATGATTCTATATTTTCAGGGGATATGTGGACGATATATAGGAATTGAGCAGTCTAATCAAGTCAACTATTGGAAAGAAGTTATTGATTAGGAGGGCTACAAAAAAGCTAGCCGATCCAGCCTTTGAGTTCAATTTCCTTTTAACATGAGTCATGTTGAAAGATAGTAGGTTCGAGATAAGCGCCAAGCAGTTTGGGTGTATCATTTCATCAACTTGTTGCTAGTGGAAGATATCTTACGTACAAGGTTCACAAAAAACTCAAAGTCCCCAAAAGCGTATGACTACAAACCATATATGTGTTTTCAACCCAACTAATAATAAAGCTTCAAAATTGGGTAACATTGTTTGTGCCAAAGAGTAAAAACTCCAACCTATAAGATAAGTTATGAATTTTCCCCACTTAGAGTACAAGATAATACCAACTCTGTTTCCTTCATTAGAGCATGAACCATCAAAGTGGTGTACCCACATAAATCATCTAAAGTCAATCTATTCCCAGGGGTGTTGCCACTTGACAAGATGGAATACACCCCTAGGTCATCTTCTATATAATTCACATTAGGTTGTGGGATACTTTCTATGTAGGGTGAAATCCTTCCCTCTCTAAGGACTATGATGTTTTACCATTATGAGGCCGATAAGTGTTTCCCACATTGAGTGAGAGGTATCCATGACCAAATGTTCCAACTTCCTAAGATGATCCGGTGGTTACTTATTGGCATATCAAGTACCTGAATACTAAGGGTTGTCCTATTTCAGGGCGTATAAGACTGGTCACGTATTTGATTTCACCTATGGTAGTTTGTTGTGGACTATTATAGGAAAGCATGCTTAAGCATTTCATTTGCTAAGACCTATCTCTTCCATAATAATCTTTGACATTACACTTGGGCCGAGCAGCGAGTCATCAATGGGGCAACAATAGGAAATCTTATCCATAATTATTACAGAAATATAAAGGGGATTTTTTATAGGGTATACAAAGTTATGTACACCTACTTTATTCAAAGAAGAATCCTCTTCATCTACCCCTTAAGAGAGGTTAGCTACAGCGAATATCTTCCTTCATGAATTGTTTTAGATGCTTCTATTGTTGAGGGATGACAACCATACCAGAAGGAGTTCATCTACTTTGAAGCCATTGTGAGTGATTTAAAATATTGTATTTGGAAGAGGGGAGAGGGATGTAGTTCCTTGTGGGAGCCTTAGAGACTTTGGACGGTAGCAGCGGTGAGGGATGAGGAGCTTGGGCTAGAAGGGTGTGGGAGAGTCATATTTACCTTTAGGGCAGAATTTATTCCGTGTGATAGTGCATGACATCTTAAGCTCTGAAAAGTCTAGTACAACGATAGTAGTTTCAGGTCTCTTAAAAAATATTTTATCTCTAGAACTCTTATTTACCTCACAAGTAATTTCCTCACAAAAGTTACACCAAATACAAGGCATGATAGCTTTAGGATGAAAATTATTTTCATTTGGATTTATAAAAGGGAGTGTAGAAGAAGATGAATCACCAAAAGAGTAGTGGGGAGACATTTCCCTTTCGCTTATACACTATCATACGATTATTCATGTCTTGTACAAGTTGTAGAGGGTGGACATGTAAATGCGTTTAGCTGAATCTCCACGAGAGGAGACACATTCTTTCAAGCCCAGTTCTTCATATTCTAGGCAAGTATGTAGAGCAGAACCAAAATTATCAATGGCCTTTTCCTCAAACCTATGACGGTAGAGTATCACGTTATAATAATTCATAGAAAGCATCTTGGTTTTGAGGGCGAATGATTTCATGGATTTAGTTGTATAATTTGGTGAAGCGCAAGTTGAAAGACTTGATGGATCTCTGATCCTTATGTGATGTTATTGTATTCCTGTAACTGCTTTGCTGGGATTTTGGATTGCCCATTGGTGGATTTGAACCAATGAATAACTCCTCCCAAGTAGATAAAATATTGGGAGGGAGATTGAGAGAAATGGAATTAGCAACCTTACCTTAAAGGGAATTGACAAATAAGCACATGCAGAATGTGTTGTAGTGGGATCTATGTTGGCAATTTAGAAAATGCCACCCAAGTGTTCATTTGTAGTGACAATGTTATTCCACGAAAACCTAGGGAGATGCTCTTTGGTTGAGGAAGTGGGCGGTAGTGGGTTTTAGGGTTAGAGGAGAGGAAACATGCCACGGTGTGGTTGTAGCATATTCTTCAAGTGAAAAATACCATACTTTTATTGACTTTGGGTAGGAGTTTAGTAGGTAGATTGGACATATAGACTTGGTGATATATAATCTACCAATGTTGACATTTGAATATTGAGATGAAGAAGGACCTCGATGCCACCAGATCCACCACTAGATGCCATTTTGTGGACAATAGGTAAGGGAGAGAAGAAATATGAACTGGATGAATTAGACAAGTTTCTCCTTAGAGCACTTTGTTGGGTTGATAACACAATGTTCCCTCTTCATATTTAAGCAGTTGGTTTGGTGTGCAGCCTCTTTTTCTCCTAGAAACATGAGGATCTAAGGACATGAAAAAAAATGCAAAGATGAAAAAAGAAAGTTAGATTTGATTCCTAAGTACGTCTATGTCTATCTTCTCCAACGTTCTTAGGCATATGTCTTACTCAATTCACACCCCATGAGCGATTAAGCTGACAGAATTAACATTGTCTAAAATGGTGTTAAACAAGTTTAAAGCTTAATTTTGGTATGATCTTGAAGATCGATAATATTAGGTTGCCTTATAGCAATTAGAAAGTAAGAAATGAAACAATAAAAATCCAATATAATAAAAATAAGATATGTTGATGATATTAGCAAAATCAACTTGAGGAGAGATATTTATTAGGAATCTCCCGGTATGGTCATAAATAAATGTTGAGGAAAAGATATGAAATAATATTACTCAATCATTTTGGATCCCACTTGTCTAAAGCAAGATAGATGAGAATATAGATATGTTTATAGCCATCAAAAATGTTTCCCTCATCCATAAATTATTGGTTACAAGAACTGGAGGTGATTTTTTATAAATGAAGGTGTTGAAAAATTCAATATTTAGCATAATTTGCGAATATAGCAGATGTAAAGGAAATAAATGTAGAACATAGAGTAAAATACCAAGTCGATAATTAACACAGATGAGACATGGAAATCCAATCACTTATTATTTCATTTCAATTTATCAAAGAATTGTTCTCTTTACAAAATCCACAGAATTTGTGGACCAAAGTCAAACTTAAGATGTCCCCATTGAAAACCATACAAAAGGACTTCTACCGGAAAGTAAAAAACTGAACTTTAAAAGGCGTGACATACCCGCAGTTGTTTGACGACTCTGCACAATATCCTATCTCCAGGTCAGTTCCCCAATTCTAAAAGCAGAGACAAGTCTACACAAACTATCCGAAAATGAAGATCAACACCTACGAAAACAAATTAATACAGATGATGTAATTCAACCTTGAATCTTGTTGACTACAATGGGAACTTTGCTATCATAAGAGGTGAGCTTTCAATGAATTAAAGAATGGTGAACAGAATTATATCAATAAAACTCAAGAGAATACCTTAGTGTGCTTTCTCCTATCCTCCTCTATTCTCCTTCTCTTTTTTTTTCCTTTAAGCAATGAAATTGGTTGAAGTAGTTAAACTACTTCTTTAGTTAAGTTATATAAAACTCAACTAACTTTTTTTAGTTTAGGAGGAAAAATTAATAAAATAATAATAATAGGGTCTTAATAAATAATAACTAGTAGGTTGGGACCCCTTGTGACTTCCTTTAGTTTCTTTAACAAGCATAAAACACAACTAGTTAATCAATCAAACACATCCATCCTTGTGGCTCCCATCATCATACTCATAATTTGAAAATTAATATCAATGATGAAACCATATCAAAAAAAATAATATCCAACATATCCAAAATATTGTGATGTCCAAACTTGAGGAAGTCAACTATTCTCAACAATCAGCTAAATAAAGACACTCAAAAACCATATTTGCCACTCAGGGAGGCAATTTTCCCCTTGTTTGTTGTCTCCTTGATTTCTCTAAATTTACCTTAGGTTGTGTGGAACCTTTTAGATATACCTCTACACTAATAACATAGAGAGAAATCATCTCTCAAATGCATCTGGGATGTCTGAGATTTGTGAGTTGGAGGGGACAACAACAAATTTTCCTTTATGAGGTGCATGGTGGGCTTTGGTGCAACCTCTTTTCTTGAGTGGGAAGAAATTTGTCGGGGTGAGTGTCCGAGGAAACTTGGAAAATTTTGTTAACCGATGGAGGAGAAGTAGGCAAAGACAAATTGGGCCAGCCGTTATGTTGGGAGACTGTCAGTGGACAATCTCTTTCCATCCATCATTTTAGGGACCTCAGGTTGTAGCGAGACATGAGGGGAAACTAGGATACTAGGGACATGTGGGGCTTGAAAGGGAGGCCTGCAGCGAGGATCAGACCCCTCCTTGTCCATTTCCGGTTGACATGTGGGGCTTGGAAAGGAGGCCTTTCTGGCCCAGGTTGGACCACTCCTTGTCCATTCCAGTTAAAAAATCCAGCTTGGAATAGCTAGCTCAAATCTTGTGAGTCTACATCAAAATGTATAGAAAACCTTGGCCTTCTAGGTCCCCTATTCCAATTTCCTCTTCCCCTGTTATTCTAGTCATGGCTACCTCTGTTGAAGAAGCTCATTCCTGTATGCATTATTTATTAGCAACTAGTTTCTTCAACAAACCATACATGACATCTCTTTAAATATGAAACAAATTTTGGCTCAACAACACATTAGACTCATGCAATCCAATCCATAAAAATCGTTTAATACTTGTCAATGAGCAGGGGGTGAATAAGGGTTATGGGATATATGAGGGATTGTATTGAGCGAAAAGTGGTAAACTGAAGGGGGGTAGATCATGATTACTGCTCAACAAATCATCAAACAATCAACTGTATTGTAATAACAAAACATATCAACTGTAACTCATCCCTGTGCCATCCTTCAATTGCTATAATATAGAGTTTTCATTTAACTATAATTTAATTTTAAGAACATGGAGTGAATAGTGAATCTAGGAAGGTGAGGGGACTTGTAATGTGCCGAAAAGTTAGAGAATGACAGGGAATTAATGAATACTGTTCATAACCACATCAAGTAATTGATAAACATAACCATGTACTCAATACAAAAAATACCATCACCAATTCAATAATTACTGTGTATCAATATTGTTCACTGTTCAACAATTAAATTCCTCAAAAACTTCTCAATTAGAACAGTCTGCAATCATAATCATAATCGAAACAACTTTCAACAGTCATGTTAAGAAAATGCTTGGTCTTTAATTTTTTTTCTTTCCTTTTAATAATTAAAAGAAAACACACAACAACATTGATCCACCTCTATCCCATAAGCATCACTACAAAAATATCATACCCTGTCTATCAATTCATGATCAACCAATTTAAAACATATTCACAGGTCCCTTCCAAATTGAGCAGACTTCGAGAACATGCCTGATTTCATACATTCTTCAACATATCAACCAATATTTTTTGCAACAAAACCACAATCAATATAAAACCTAATCTTCAACACTGTCGATGCAATTATCTACAATATGCACGATGATTCCATAATAGATACACAGTGAACACAATGAAATATCACAGTCACCATTTCCATAACTATCTATAACCCTGATTGGGCCTAGTGAAACACAAAGGAATCTCTAATTTGCAATTAACACCAAGCTGTAGAACACAATGATTCAAAGTATAAAGAAAAAGAGGAAGCCCCTTGATTGGATATTATTACTCATTCCCAATCACAACTTTTCAACCAATTTAATCATAAAAAGATGAGATAGGTACTCGATGCAAACTTTCATAACCACTTCACTTGATAAATCAATCTTTGACAACCAAGAGATACTTGACAGAAGAAAGAACAGTTGGGGACTTTAAATTCAGGCTCTGTCAGAACAAATACAAAGAGGCAATCAAGAGTGCGCTTAGTCATTAATCACACAGAGAACTGGAGGTCCTCATAGGCACATCAACTAGAGGAAAAGACCCCTCTGATACAACATAATAGAAAGCCATAGGGTTTCCGTATAACTCTCGGTCTGGGAAAATAGAACAATAGTTAGCCAGAGAGGAAGCAATGACAGGTAGGGTAGAAAAACCGATGCACATAATGTGTTTTGCATTTGCAGAGGAGAAGTGAATGTCCAATGGACAATGACAGTTACCTAGAACACACATAGGTATAACCTCTGTCTATTTCTTAAGAGCCGAATCATTTGACAACAATGTCAGTGAGGATGCATAACCCGAGGCATAAGTTATATCACCCAACAACCATAAGCATATATATCAACGTTATGGCCACCCTAAGACCGATTCTTGAAATATTTTTGTGCCAAGACACTAAGCCCATGACCATGACTCTGAAAAAAACACAGCAACCAAATGGCAGTCCAAACACGACTGGACAAAGTTACCCTCATAACTGTGAGGAAGCAACAAGCAATAATACATAGAGCGAAACCCTCCACAATTAAAACACATAGTGATAATACCCATATTCATTTAAAAATCCATAGAGACTCATCATGATTTTAACCAACAAATCAACCATCAAATGCACAACTCAACCAAAACCAATTCTTTTTCTTGCAATCCGAACAATTACACAATCATTCCAGAGAGAAGAATCATGCATTTACACAGTTTCAATTCTCAGGAAAACACAAACCCAAGCACTACTGAGCCATTGTTTGTTCATACACAGAGAGTAATTCATGGATGGGTGAAAAAGAACCATACCTATAACCGAGAGATTAAAAGGGCAAGCTGGCTGAGTGTTTTCTTCGTAAGCCTAAGATGAATAGCTTAACCACCAATAGACCAAAATGCAACAAAGAACCATACTAGGGTGACGAACTGATGGGGGGGAGTATGGAGTGATGTGCATTTACTGCACGTCACTTCCATCTCCTATCCTATTCAATTCCGAATTACAAGACAACCAACACTCACCATATCATTTAAACCATGTAATCAATTTCCAAACCATTGAAATCTGCGACAATATTTCTTGCCCAATGTGCCACCCAAAACATTCACGCTAACCCTTGGAAAGTCCTCATGTCATACCATATCATATGCACCCCAAAATAACTCAAATGAAAATAGCATAGCCAATAACCAACCATATAATAGTTAGGACTCACACTAACATGTTTAACATTTCCATTTGCATATAATCCTTATCATAACTCAAACATAAATCCTTTCTTTTTAGGATTTTTTCATAAGCTTCTTTTCTTTTTTTTTGGTTATGTCATTACTAAAATATTTCTTATGTATGTGTGGCCAGGTAATAAATCATGGTGATTTGTGACATAATTAAACATAGCAACTGTAAATATATGCCAATCATAACATAAAACTAATGCTTTGAATTGCAAAACATCCCATAAAATGCATCATCTGCCTGTCACTATGTCAAAATGAAACCAAGACTGAATTTTCAACCATATAGGACCCTGTAAGAAGCATCAAAACAACAACAAAAAATGTGTGATATGACTATCTCCGAGCCTCCAATCTACAAGGGGATCCCACCTACTAGTATTAAATTATTAGCATAGTTTAAATAATAGGGCTTTAACAATACTTTGTGGGAGAAATTCCTCATTGTGATTTTAATCATCAACATGAGGCTCCTCTCCTACCTCTTTTGCCAGAACTGCTTGCTGATATGAACTCTCTAATGAGTTCTTGAGACTCTTAGATAGTCTCATTTTATCTCCCTTTCCCTCCTAGCAATATGGGATTTCCCCTTTTCCCTCCTGGAAGTTTATGGGATCACTAATTGGTCTCATCTCATTGACCTCCTGACAATCTGAACCTTCATCACTAAGGCTCCTTCCTAACTCTTGCTTACAAATGTAAACCACCTGCTTTGTGGCACTGAGGTTTTCAGCATGCTTCAACCATCTTCTCAATTTTTGTTGCTTCCTCTTGGAAAATAACTTCTAGACATGCCACCTTGCTTTGTCTTCAAGGGCCACTCATATTTCCAACCTCCTTGAGCATCCTGCTGCATATTCAACATTAGCTTGTTAAGTTCTGCTCTGATCTCCTCAATCTCTTTATCTCTCTGTTCTTTCTACAACTACTGGAGGTATTCTCCTCGACCTCGCCTTTGGCCTTCAATAACCATTTCTTTGCTTTCATCCCACTTGGATGTCATGCTGTCCACTCTGCAACTGTGAGCACCTCCAAATTTCTCCTGCAGCTCACCTAGTTGTCATATATCTGTTGCACACTTGTAAACATAGCTTCACACACAGAGCATCAGTATTCAGTCTCTTCTCACTTTTCATATTGTCTGCAAGAAAAAATATGCTCTGATACCACTTGATTCAAACCCCCTCCTCCTCTCGAGGCTGCTCGTCCTCAAGATCTAGGATCCTTCAAAAGGATAGAGTTAAATCGACTCTCAGGCTCCTTTTGAGCCCCAAAACCTTTTCCACGGGACTATGTTTTCTTCCTCATGATTGTAACAATGAATGGGGATCCTCAACTCTTCACAAATTCCTTCTAAGATACCCTGTTCCAATCAGTGGGAAAATATGATGATACCCGAGGAATTCAGGACTTTCTTACTTCACCTGATGCACGCCTATGCTAACCCAAACCTTTCAAGTCGTTTATTTAAGCCTATGTGCCCTCAATTCAACTTTTAGGATCTATTCCCTTTTCCCTCCAGTGGCAACATCATGTGACCGATGGCTCAAAACCATGGGCTTATCCCAATAGGCGCTAATCCACACACTCCACCTCGTGCTAGTTCCTTTTTCTAAAATTTGAAACACAACAGGCATTAACTCCCTTCACTAGGCCCCTTTCCTTATGGGACCATGGGATATGAACCAGGGCTAAACTCAAAAGGCGCTAAGCCTCTAGGATTTGGGACTCTTGGCAACAGGTGCTTCTCCATGCTCCTAAAGTGTTATAAGCCTCATAGTTCATGGGATTGCTCCACGTGTCCACCTTCAAATCAGTGGTTGGTTTGGCTTCAGCCTTCGGGCCTCTAGGTGACTTGACACTCCCTACTCCTCCTTGCTCCAGAAGTTTCCACTTGCCTAACTCCTTTCACAACCATCAGTTGTCGATTAGATCGACGATCTCGATGGACTTTGGGACTTTGGTCTCCGAGAGTCCTCCACTCCTCCTTGATGTTGTTCCTCCCGAACAAGAAAGTAATGAAGGGCCAAATCGGATGCCACGTGTCCACCAATCTAATGGTTAGGATTTCTTTCGGCCTTCAAGCCTTTGGGATCCTGGACTCATAGAATTTCACCTCGAGTTCCCTCCGAAGTGCTCTAGCACTGAAGAGTGGAATCATGTAATGCGTGTCCCCGCGAGATTCGACAACCAGAGATTTACTTCGCTCCTTTGGGCCTTTGACTATCATGGCTCCCTCACACTCCTTAAACCTCTAAATAGGAAAAGTGTCAAAGGTATTAAGGGTTATCCACCTTGCAACTTCCCTAGGTCTAATGGTTGTCAGTCCTCCATTCCTAGATCTGGCAACTAAGATCTAGTTTCCCCATGTGTGCTCCTCCGCTTGTCTGGATGTAGACCTAACAGTCCAAATCTCTCTTGGCTATCGATCCAATGATGCCAGTAGATCCTCCTGTTTCACTTCACTCCTCCCTTCTGATAGGGAATTTGAAAAGATTCAAACACTATGGCATTTGATCCTCCTGCGAGCCCAACTGATTGGGTCTCGACTTACAATTCTAGGAAACGCTATCCCTCTTGATCTTGAATTATTTAAAACTCAAAGGGGCTTGGCCCTTTGAACTTTCTTCCACAATTCCAAGTGACTTGGCTTCCATCTGCACTATTGGAAGCGCTATTCTACCTAAGATTATACTTGCTCGAACCTAAAGAGGTTCAGTTCTTTTTCTTCCTTCGAGGACTTCTAGTACCCTCCTGGCACTCGACGCTCTTCCTCCCAAGCTTCTAAAATGGGAATAATTTCACCCTTGCATGAAATCTACAGTGTCTTCACAATTTGATCCTGTGAGGGTCCTTGGCCTCTGTGTGCCTTGCAGAGCCTTTGTGCACAATTGCACTACTCTTCCTGAGATTTGTAAAGTCTGAAATACTTTACCTCTGGTGCACTCCTTGTACTTGTATCATTTGAGACCTTCTCAACACTAGTCTAAGTGTTGGCTTGGTGCACACCTTGCACAACTCTTTTCTTAGGTCCTGAACTCTTCAGGCTCATTGATGCATTCTTCACCCCTACTCAATGCACACTTGCAGATCTCTTCCCCAGAGTGTTCAACAACTCTCATTCTCCTCCTTCAACTGGGTACCAGAGTGTTCAACAACTCTGGGGTGTCTTCCCTGACACTATTCTCTCACAAAAATCTAAATAAATTTCTCTTGTGCACTCCTTGCACTTGCTTAAAGCACTCCTTGTTGAGCTTATATAGTATTCAATAACTTTAGCTGTGATTTCTATGAACATTCTTTCTTGTAGAGTGTTCGGTAAATTTGAGGCTCCTCCTAAGTTTGAAATCATTCTGGTGTGCTCACCTGTCATGTTCTCTTCTGAAATGGAATAGAATTCAGATGCGTACTCCTTGCTTTGGCTACAGAGGCTTCAACACTTTGTCATGCACTCCTTGCACTAGCCTAAGGAACCCATACCTTTCTGCAAACTCACACAAAGAGAGGGAATTATATCTTACCCTACAATTGAAACATAATTGCATATGTGTCTACAACATATAACGACAAACATACAATAGTCATAAAAATTCAAGAAACTATGAACACAAGCATAGAAAACTCATAGATAGGAAAACTGCTCTTTCTATTAATCTTTGAATTTCAATTACAATGTGTCTCAGATCTCTCCTCCTTCTCCTTTATGCATTATGAATAATTGATTACAATGTTTTTTTACAAAAGAGGGGCTCCTCGAGCCTTCCCTCCAACTCACCTGTAACACCCCAGGTTTTGAGCCCCATATTAAATAATGTATTTTGTTAATTTTCAAGAGTCCAGAGGGCCCAAATAATTAAAAGAGGACAGTGTGCCTAAGAAATCTAATGTTTTGATCATTATTAATAATACACACATTTCTAGCTACTAGATGGACAAGGACTAGAGTTATAGGAGGCTATGATTCCACAAGAGAGGGGGCTTGAGGGGCTAAATGTTATTTCCTATTTTAATTAACCTTTTGTATAAGGGAGTGGATTAGTTACGTGAGCTTCTTGGGGGAGGCCAATAGGTTCTTGATTCCCCATGAAATACTTAAACCTACCTCTTGAATGTTGGGGGGGGGTTGGCTGATGGCTCATTCACTCATTTGCTCGCTCGCTCCTTCATTCTCTTATGCGTTCATTCACTTGCTCACTTGTTCATTCACCCCATCCTTACCTATCACTCATTGATCCATCCTCATCCGCATCTTAGCTTGGGAAAGGGAAACAAACCATTGAAGAGTAGCCATGGTATTGTTGGCTGTAGTGGTCGCTGGTGTAATCCAGCCATGACTTGAGGCATTCATGTCTGAGATGCATTGGCCTATGTCCAACTTTGTTCAAAATTGTGAGTCTTGAGAGTTCCAACATTGAGCTTCTGGACCAGTTGCGCTGGAGCCTAGGAAGGAGAAGGACTTCCTTAGGGACTGCGTGGTAGAAAAGGGTGGAGGTCCATTCTCTTGGGTGGTGCAGGCTGGGTAGAAGAGAGCCGGGTACTTGGATTGCTGTGAGTGTTGGGAAAGCCTATGAGAGCTTGAGTGTTGACCGGTTTGGGGAGCCAAGTAACACTCTGGAACCATCCTTGTAGTTTCATAGTCTTGGCTCGGGGGTGACACTGCTATTGAGATTTGGAACAATAGCGTCTATGGTTGGGTGGAACGTCCTTGGTCTGCAACCAGTTGGTGTCTTCGTTTTATAAAGATAAGTTCTCTCTGTTATGGTATTACTTACCTATATATGAATGTATTTCATTGTGTATTTATTTATCATTTAATTAAATCTTTAGAATATGCATGCTTACTGGTTATTGTTGTGCATGTTGTTAGATATTTTCTTTTATGCATATGTATTAATTTAAAAAGGTATCGGTAAGAGAAATAAGTCCAAGGGTGGGATTGAAGGTAGTGTACCCCAGCCTGTGGGTGACGGGGTATGTTACAGATTGGTATCAGAGCGAGATTGAAACACTAGGCCAATATGGGCTGGGTCTGTTGGTCAGAGTCTCGTGGTTGAGATCTAATTCTGACCTTGAAGTTGAAAGGGTCGGGAGGAATGACATTGCAGAGTCTACATAGGAGCTATAACGTCAGAGATTTTTTGTAAGGCATCAAAGGATTGTGACAATCCCTTTTGAATTCAGGAGCAATCACCATTGTGGGATCAAGAGAGATTCAAGATTGTTGGATCAGAGGGAAGGTGAACAAGGGCTGTTCAATGAAGGAGAATAAAAAGGTTGAGTAGGTTTAAGTCTCAACCTTTAGATCTATGCGTGAGAGAATGTGAGCTGTAGATCTCGCGACAGTTCGAAGGATCGACACTCTGGGAGAAGTGAGCCCTCATGTTGCATGCAGGAAAATATCCCGAAGTTCGGAGTTAATACAAACTATCCTTTAGTGGAGACACATGTCTGCGGATTGGCTAGTTCGAAAGCTAGGCATCCAGGAGGAATGGAGTGTGCTGATGTGAAATATCCCGAAGTCCGTCGACCATTGATTCCAAAAGATACGAGGTAGTATATCTAGTAGTCTAGAGACTTGGTACTCTGGGGGTTTTCAAGTCCCTACAAGTGGAAAGTGTCGAATCCCGAAGTCATGAAGGCACGTAGACCGTCGATTTAGGATCCCTTCAGGACCTTTCTCAACCGTTGGATCAAGCAGTGGAAAGACATGGTAAGCACTTCGACAAATTGGTTAAGTGTTGAAGATTGACCAAAGAAAATCTTCAATTGTCGATGACCGATGGTTAGGGGAATTTTTCATTTAACAATAGAATTCGTCAATCACAGATTGTTGATCGTCGATAGAGTAGATCAATGATCCAAATTATGTCTAATTTGAAATTGATGGTGCAGATTTCCCCGTAGGAGCATATTACATTGGATGAAGGTGAAACCCTCGAAGCTCCGAAGAGACGAAGCGATTCACAACCGTTGATCTGTGAGAGACATGCGTCAATGGATCGCCAACTTTGGGTGAAAGAACTCCGGGAGAAAGTGAAGGAAAAGAGTTTGAAACTCCCGAAGCCCTAAGAACCGAAGTGATTCACAACTGTTGATTTGTGAGAGACATGCATCGATGAATCATCGACTTTGGGTGAAAGCACTTCGGGATAAAGTGAAGGTGAAGAGTTTGAAACTCTCGAAGCCTTAAGAGCTAAAGCGATTCATAGTCATCGATCTGTGGGAGGAAAAGCATTGATAGATCACGAAGTCCGAGTGAAAGCATTCTCGGAGGAAGCAAGAGGGGGAAGTTGAGACTTCTAAAGGCTGAAGTCCCGAAGTGGACTAGAGCCATTGATTTGAGGTGGATGCGTGGTGCTTGATATATAACTTCGGGTACAGAGTACTCCGAGGTAAAGTGGAGGTTGAAAGTGTCGAATTCATAAAGCGCGAAGTCTTGAAGTGGATCTCGATTGTTGATCATGAATGTGGATGAGGACTATTGATCTGGTCCTGGATGAAGGTTCCGAAGTTGTGAAGTGCCCAAGAGGGTAAGCCCTCGGTCACAACCCAAGGTCACAGGCGAGGAAGGAGATAGCCCCTATTAGTGTGAGATTGGAACAAGGTGCTAAGGAAGTAGGACCCACGGATATCCATCGATCTGTGAACGAAAATTGACGGTGGGGGACCATTGTGGGGGGAGGAGGAAAAAATTAGTAGACGTGTTAGTTTGCAGCCCGCTATTTTCCAGCGTCGTTGATCTCATCGGGACAAGGGATCAACGA
Source organism: Picea sitchensis (assembly GCA_010110895.2). Taxonomy (NCBI): domain Eukaryota; kingdom Viridiplantae; phylum Streptophyta; class Pinopsida; order Pinales; family Pinaceae; genus Picea; species Picea sitchensis. Next base: position 8,492 of record SNQJ01S0125740.1, on the reverse strand, counting down.
CCACGATTTAAAGGAGATTCGGGTGAGCATATTTTAGATTGCGGGGAAAAATCTCTCCGATAAAGAGCGAGCACGTTGTTAGCCCACAATTACTGTTGACCATCGATCTCAGCCCTCGATCAATTTTCAACCACATGATCTCTGATATAGTAATTTCTAACACAGAAAGAGCCAGGAAGGATTTGGCCACAATTTCGAGCCATGGTCACATGGGGAAGTGGTTTGAAGGGAGTGCCTGTGCAGAATTAAATTCTATATCAGATAAGGGATAACATGGAAGTGTTATATGGTGTAGATTGATACATATATGTTCTTCATGAATTGATAAGAAAAGGGACCTGTAACATGGTTTGGAAAATTTTGTTTATCATATGCTTAATTCTAACAAAATGGTCGATTTCACATTTTGCAGGATTAAGGGGTTTAAACACATCAGCTCAGAATGCGTATTGAATAAATTGAAGACGTCGAGGGAGCCTCCAACCATGATAAGGAGGCCGAAGGCTAGAATACCAGAATTGGCAATGCAGAGACAAAATCTAACAGATGCAAGGGCCAAGGGGAGAAAGAAACATTGCTAGAAACTGTAAAAATCCAGAAAATAGAAGTGCAGAGATACAAGGAAGACAATGAGAGGCTGATGAGGGAGAAAATTCATATAAATGCTCAAGTGTTGCAGAACTTAAATCAACTACAAAGTCAAGCCAACAATGGATCGAAGCAAGAGGAAGAAGGCAGGTGTCATGAAAGAAGAGATGATTATGGAAGAGCTGGTTATTCAAGAAGTGCTAGAAAAACTCATAGACATCACTCACCTCCCTACTCAGCAAGGAAGTTTTATGCATCGGAAGATTCCATAAGTAGTCCAGAGGTGTCGCCTGTTAGACACCAAAGAAGGAGACAAGAGGTGGATATTTTGCAAGGATATTTAAGGAAGCTCAAGCCACCATCCTTTGATGGTGAAAGAGAAAGGGATGACGACGCTGAAGCATGGTTGCTTGGACTCAAAAGATATTTTCAATTGCATAACTATTCATCAAATCTAGAAGCCCGAATTGCCACCTACCATTTACATGGGAAAGCTGCAATGTAGCGGGATCAACTGAATAAATTTGAACATATTAATGAGAATAGGATCACTTGGAAGTAGTTCAAGAAGTACTTCCAGAAGGAGTACCTCTCAAAGCATTTCTATGACAATAAAATGCAGAATTTCTTTGAACTGAGGTTGGGAAGCGTGACTATGGAATAATATGAGAAGAAGTTCTTGGGATTGTTAAAATATGTTGGGTTTATAAACGATGAAAAGGTTAAGATATAGAGGTTTTTGAGTGGACTTCCAGCCTTTTATAAAGAAAATATTAGGTATGATGAGCCCAAGACCTTGACCGAGGCCACCAGGAAGGATAAATACTTTTATGAGCAAGGTCAGGGAAGAGAATCCCTGCAGAAATCTTGGAAGGATAAGAATAAGGAGAAGTCCAATCAGAGGAGGAAAGGATTCAAACCTCCCTTCAATAGGAATGAGCCTAATAGGAATCATCAAGAGTAGTATGCTAAGGGTGAATCCAAGAAAGAAGACTTTTTGGGAAAAAGGGGAAGACCACCTATCCAATGTTGGGGATGCAAAGAAGATCACCTATACAAGGATTTCCCACACAGAATGGATAGAGTGAAGACTGTGCACAACGTCCAAGAGGATACAACAGTCAAAGATATGGGAAGAATCTATGCATCTTTAGATGATCGACAAGCAGAGTACTAGTACAATATGATCGAGGTGGAAGGTAAGATCATAAATCAACCTATTGCTATTTTAATTGATTCAGGAGCAAGTCATTGTTACATTGATCCTAAAATAGTGGATATATTACATTTGGAGAAAAGTAAGCTTGGAAAATCAAGTTTGGTTTAGCTAGCCACTGGAACCAAAAGGAGAATCCATGATATGGTCAAAGGATGTTCCATAAGTCTTAATGGTGTGAATACAAATTCTAATCTAAATATCATACCATTAGGGTCTTATGATATTCTAATTGGAATGGATTGGATGGACAAACATCATGTTGTTCTAGATTGTCATGGAAATACATTTACATGTCTTGATGGAGATGGAAAATAGAGCATTGTGAAAGGAGTTCCAAGACCCATCTCTATAAGGGAGATTTGCCTTACAACTGAAGAGATGTTTTAGGAAAGGATGTCAATTGTATGCAGCCCATGTGGAGGATCCAAAAAAGACAAAGGGGACAATCCTTGAATATTTCTCGATACTACAAAAATTCAAGAATGTATTCCAAGAAATACCAGGGTTTCCACCAAAAAGGGAGATAGACTTCTTTATTTATTTAGTGCCAGGAGCTGCCCCAGTGTCAAAAACACCTTACAGAATGAGCACACCAAAGTTAAAAGAATTACAAATGTATTTGGAGGAATTGTTGAAGAAAGGGTACATACGTCCAAGTGTTTCACCTTGGGAAACACCAGTACTCTTTTTCAAAAAGAAGAATGGAATCTTGAAGTTGTGTATTTAATTTTGACAAATGAATAAGTATACTATAAAGAACAATTATCCTCTACCCATAATTGATGACCACTTTGATCATCTAAGAGGAGCAAATATATTTTCAAAGATTGACGTGAGGTCAGGATACCATCAGGTCAGTATCAAGGAAGAAGACATTCATAAGACAACCTTTAGGACCAGATATGGGCATTATGAATTTGTAGTGGTGCCATTTGGACTGACCAATGCACCAGCTGTCTTTATGTGCTTAATGAATGGCATATTCATAAATTATTTGGATAAGTTTGTCATAGTGTTATTGGATGACATACTTGTCTATTCCAAGTCTGAAGAGGAGCATGAACATCACTTAAGACTGGTATTGCAAGTGTTGAGAGAACATCAGTTGTATTCCAAGCCAAGTAAGTGTTTTTTTAATCAAAAGCAGATCCATTACTTGGGACGCATTGTTTCAGAGCAGGGCATAGAGTATATCCAAAAAATATTGAAGCCATTAGAGGATGGAAAACACCCATAAATGTGTCAAAAGTCAGATATTTTATGGGATTAGCTGGTTACTACAGAAGGTTCATAGTAGGGTTCTCTAAGATTGCTCATCCCATCACTTATTTGCAAAAGAAGGGAACTAAATTTGAATGGGCACCTAAGTGTGAAGAGAATTTTAATCTGTTGAAGGAATTACTTACTAGTGCACCTGTGTTAAAGATTAGTGACCCAAATGAAAGTTTTGTGGTATGTACAGATGCATGTAGGGA
>SNQJ01S0125739.1:11308-26458 GCA_010110895.2 Picea sitchensis | reverse complement strand
TATTTTATGACATCCTCAATTTTTTTATATGTTCTCCCATTTCTATAGGATTTGACACCACGCGATGTCGGGGATTGTCCATCTAGGATGGGCAAGTCACTAGCATCAAAGTTTTCATGTGTAAAGTTAAATATCGTATAATTCACAAATTGTTTTTGTTTATGTTTTTGAATTTTACTAGTTGGTACTAATAGTTCAATTTTATTCATATGTATGTAGACCGTTGATATATTTGTTAGGTATAGTAGTATTGCACTCCCTGGGAACTTGGGCATTGCTTCTGAGTTGCCTTTCTCTGGGCCTAGGGTGTTGGAATCACTTGTACAACCTGTGAGGGTCCATCAAATCCCACCTATATACCACCCACCCGCACCACCACTTTTAGCCCCATCGACAAAAACTGCCACAACAGAGGTTTTCTGAGAGAAAGTTGTACAACCTAGTGCTCCGTCTGCTAGTGAATCTCCATCGATGCTTGAGATATTCATGGTGAGATAATGCATTGATGATAGTTTTTTATGTTTCATGAATTTGTTTTTATGCATATTTGTTTAATTTTTTTGACTTGATCCTGTTGGCAGCCAACTTATCATATCGCTTCGTCGATTTATGAAACACAAAAATTGAAAAGGAAAATCTTATTCACTGCCTAATCTTTATTTATGACGAATTTGATTATTGTTTTTGAGTGATTACTTGGTTGATCGATTGTTTAATTTTTTATTTTATTGATAGCTGACCCGTTTACCCATTTCAATTTCATGACTGGAAAGCATGAAATTGAAATCCTTTATAAACACATTAAAATAACTCTAAAGGTTTTGCTCCTTGTAAAACCAAACGAGCCTTTGAAACACCTAAAATCATAAAACATGTAAGCTTGCTAAGTACATGATTATGTGAAAATTTTATAGCATAAGGATAGAACTAAATCGTAGTTGATTTATGTTATGATTAAATCAATTTTGAATTATTTATTATTTCCTTACCCTTTGCGATTTTGGTTATGATTTTATGACCTTACCATATGATCTGAATGTTGCTTTAAACTGTTATGTTACTATCTTATCAACGTATGATCTGGCTAATGACTGTGCTATGAAACCATTACCTCTTTGTACTTTCCACCAAAGATCACATTCATTTCATCGTTTGGATGGTCCTTCATAATCATAGAGTAGGTTTTCAGGAGGCGAAGTGGTTTTTGAGTTTTTCGTCCTCTGGTTCGGGGTGTTTAATCAACATTTAAGGTGGAAGTCATGGTAGCATCCTCCCAAGCCCTTAGTTTTTGGGTCACCTTTAGCCATGAAAAATCTACCATTTGTTTCGTCCTGGCTCGAGTGAAGACCTCTCTGTTTTTTATCTTTTGGTATATCGTGCACAAGATAATGGATCCTATTATTAGGGTGGAGTCGAATGGCTCACAGGTTTTTCTTTCTCATGATGATGTTGTCGATGACCTTGTCCTTTTCAGTTGGGTTAAATTTATCTAGTCTTTTGAGGGTTTTAACCTAGAAGTTTCACAGGCCTTTGCCAAGAGTTTTGACGGTGCAAAAGACAAATTAGGCAACTTGGAGTTGCAAGTAAACGAAGAATCCATAGCAGAGGCCACAGGTCTATCACAGGAAGGGGACCACTGGTTCAAAAATCTAAAGATAGAGGGCATCTCATGGCATTTACTGTTAGTATCTAGAAAATCACGCTATAAAATAAAAGGTACACCTATCCAGTTGTTCAAATCTTGTTGGCATGGCCTGTTGTTGATAATTAAACAATTTGTGACCTGCGAGGGACGTTATGGACTAGTGTTTTTGTATAATGTATGACTATTGATGGTCTTCTTGGGTTTTAAGTTAAACTTGCCTTTTTATATGATTAAGAGTCTCTAGAAAATGTCCAGGTTTTACCAAAGACAAAACCCTATCTCTGAGTCCAGTTTATTCCACCATGGTCTAATTTGGGTTCTGGTTAATTCCCAAATGTTAAATATAGGATATAATTGGCAGAGTTTTCTTGTTAGGAATAGTTTTGTTCCATTTCCATATCAACTTGTTCCTAGTTTACATCTGTGTGTTGATGAAATTGTTGGTCCAAGTATATTGTCCCACTCTCTGCAAAGTTTTTGAGTTGAGATACAAGTCTCGAAAGGCCATGTCTTACCTTCTGATACCCCGAATGATTTTCCTCCAATGGCTGAGGTCACCTCCAAAAAATGCGATTTCATTCCAAAGAAATCCTTGGAAGAAATTTTGAGCCTTTTAAGAGATAAGTCATTGGTTGCCCTTGATATTGTACAGACCACAGTTAGTAAAGATAAAAATAAAATCAAAAGAAAGGGTAATCAAGTCACACAGAATGTTAATGACTTAGATTTCAAAAATAAAAGGAGTGGTAGAATTTTGTCAAGGATGACCAGGAATTGATATCGGAACCGTGATAAACCCATTCCTACAATTTTCATTAAAGATACGATCTATGTTGAGGATGCCAACTCTGATGCCACTAGAGTGGATTCTCCCCAATACGATTTTGTTTCAAACCTTCCTCCATTTTTAAGGGAACAAGAGGGGTTTTCAGGAATCCAGTATGATTTTAAAAAGGAAATGGCGCAAGATAAGTTTTGAACTCAGATAAAATGTGCCCACTGCTGAGATTGGAATAGGTATCCCTTGGATCCAGAGGTATTATCAAGATATCCCTTATTTGTAAGCTCAACTTAATCAGGTTATGGCTCGAAACTTGGTATTGGAAATAGAAAATGTGAATCTGAGAGCCAATATTCAACAAACTTCCCTCAGAGCTAGCCAAAGTTTTAAGAAATCATGAGACATTGTTATAAAAAACTCATCCAACTTCAACGTTGTTATGAATTCAAAATTATCTGATGCCTCTTTTTCAAATGTTTAATGGGTAAAACAAATTCTTGAAATTAATGTTTTGATTATTTTATTATAACATAATTTTTTATTTATTTTGTTTTAATTAGGCTAGCTACAAAATCATAGATTTTGTAGCTTGTCTATAATTAGTTTATTAGATTCTTTTTTCTAAATTTAATTTCATTTTCTTCTCAGGATTGAAGAGGAACGAGCTGCAAATGGTTGATGGAACAAGTGAATCGTTGGAGATGCTACAAATTTGAAAGTTTTCTCTAAAAGCAGTTTCAATAATATTTTGATTATGTAACTATTTTTGAATGGTTGTTACAACAGACCTATATTTTGGTTATTGTTTTTTGGAAAATACTTTATTAAGGATGGATTTGTCTCTATCTTAGAAGATATGAGAAACATATCATGAACTTATTTTAAATAATGGTACTTGCCCAGAGACAAGGGAATTCTTTTTAGGACTTGAAGATGGACTTATCTCTTTCGGAATGATATGACATACAGTGTGCTTTTGACTTTAGTCCTATTGTAAATAGTATGATGTGATTATATTACTTTCATATATTTTTGAGCATGAAAATGTATATGTTATAAATTAGCTTTAGTTTGTTCAACACTTATGCTTTCATGATGTGCTTATCTCTTGTATGGTCCATCATTTATGGTTATCATAATCTATGTGGCTAATTAAATGTCTATACATTTTGAGTTTACGTCAAATGTTGGAATTTGATTATATAATTTGCAGGAGGTTGGAGTTGATTCCATCTCCATATTTTGAATCATATAAAGTCATATGATAAAAAACATTTGTCTTCCTGTTTCTTATACATTGCTTTCGAAAATAAAATTCTTTGAGTTATTTAAGGAAATATCATTCTTTGCCTCTTGCCATAGATTTCCGCTTGGCAATAGGTTAAGTGGAGATTACATTACAAAGAAAGACAAATAGCTTAGTGCTTTTTCTTTATCAGCATCAGGTTAGTTACTTTTCCTTTTAGTTGATTTATTTATTTTATAAATGAATAACGATTAAATCATTCAAACTTTAAATGCTTTGTTCATTACAGTTATATAATTTTTGGAATCTTATTCATTCATTTTGTTGTTTGTGACTTATAAAAATAGAATAATTTCCTTAGCCTTATATCTTATTCAAACTTTATTTCAATAATTAAATTTTCAGTTTCACAAGGCTTTAAGCAAACCTTGTATCTGTACATACATATTGTATATATAATAAGACTATATGCTAGGTATATATTAATAGATAGGATTATCGGTTAATGTATGTACTGAGATTGTATAGATAGATAGTTTTTACCTCTCTTAGTATACTTTATTGTATTTTTATTATTATTGGCCAACGGAGCCACAAAACCCGTTAGGGTAGGTTATTTTAAATGGCTTGGGTTAACTAGAAAACCCTAGACTGGATCTTCCCTTCTCATTGACGGAGTGTCATAAACTCTCGTCAATATAGCCTTGTAATTGATGCAGGGTGGCATTGTAGAGAGATTGGGGTCATGGAGGAGCATAACACCATCACAATTGACAATTTCATATGCGGTGAGTTGTCTTAGGTTAAATTACAAAGTATCAGTTTGTATGTCTATTAATTCATTGATGAAAAAAACTTATAACATTGTTTATTCTTTGTGCAGTCTCCAGAGTGTCGAAGCACGCTCAAGACTAGAACCTCTCGAGGTGCATCCTTCAGAAAGAGAATAAATATAGATTTCAAGATTCTCTTGAGGGTGGAGAGGTTGGAAATGGTCAATGATTGACTAACTATTGTCATTTTGTAGCTAGGCCAAGATATATATGTTTTTTTTTTTTTTTTATGTTAGAGCACTTGTTGTCGCTTTGTATACTGGGCACAAGTTGCCATATGTAAAAAATGTACAATTTAGACGATGTTGAGTGTGTGTGTGTGTACACATGTATATACACATTTCATGGCACATTTTTTATGATTCTCATTGTTTCTACATTTTTTTTTAAATAAAAAGAGGGGCAAATCTTATTGTATTATATCACATGAAAAAAAACATATGTCCTTAGGCTGCCAGCTGTTATGCCAAATTAGCGGAAACTGGAACAATTGGAATCCTTGGATATCCATGTCAAAAAGAGTCGGACCGCCATCTGCCCTGCCTATAGGAAACCAGGACGGGTGGAGGCCTGTAGTCTTTACATTAACCATGGAAACTGAAATTGAAACTAGACTGAACATTAAAGAGTTTGAATTAAATGAACACCAAACCAAAACCTAAACACCTAACCAAAACCATAAAGAACTCCAATCCATGCAATTACCCGTTGGCTCTAGAAGTAGCCTTGTCAGGGTCTTCGTTGTGCATTCCATTCCGAGTTGGCAGAGCATAAGGTCTTGCATAGGTTAGACATATTTTCCCTGCTGACGCATTGGAGAAGGCTTCGTACAACATATCAATGCATTGGTGCATGAGTGTGCCATGGTAAACCCGGTCTTCCTTATGGCTTCTCAGGTTGAACACCAAATCCAATTGTTCCAGGTGGAAGAAGGGTGGGGGGGCATGCCACTATTCTGCTACAATCGAGATAGGAGGTGGTGCAAGGACCTCACCACCTTCCTTCGTTGTGCCACCCGTACTCTCCACAACCTCGCTTGTTGCATCCTGCATTCCATCCTTTTCTCCTTCCTGGTGCTCCGTCATTGCGCTCCATCCTTGTGCTCTTTCCTCCTTCCTGGGGTCCTCTTCTCTTGCTGTGGCTCTGGAAGGATCATAGTCCGTTGAAAGTGTGGCATCCTGAGAGGCCATATGGAGGAGTTCCTCTGGGAACCTCTCCTCGATGAAGAATATGTGGAACTCCTCCATCTTTGCCTCCGTGATGTCGGTGTCGTGGTGGATGACTTAGTGTCTTCCATAGGGAAGCTGCTTGGAGGTTGCCAATTCTCTGGAAAAGTGAAGAGAAGAGAATCCAGAGGGATCTATATGGGCTCCTTCATAGTGACCTCCTCAACATAAGCCATTGTAGGTGACCAGACCATCCCTCCTCTGCGTATTGTCTGAGTTCTCTGAGTGTGGGCCATGGAGAGTGCCTTCTCTAGCCTCTGTTGTCGCCTCTATCTCGCAGCTAGATTGTACTAGATAGGGTCGCGATGCAACTTGCCTCTCTCCCATGGCATCAAGAAGGTGACTCTAATGGAGAAATTGTAGGAGGTTTTGCAATGGTTGCACCAGAGCACTAAGTTTCTTACCTGATGCAGGTCGAAGGTGAAATGGAGAGGGTTGGTGCAATGTTGCGTGATAACAAGGAGGTGTGACACGAAAACTTCCATTATCGCCCCCCAAGAATTGAATTTCCTTTCCGCCAGTCTATTCACGCAAGAGAGTAGTCCCATGGCTCTTGGCTGGAAGTTAAGGAGAGCTCCCATACTTAATGGAGAGGGGATGGGAGCCAACCTGCCATATTTATGGCTTGGCCTGGCTTGGTACGACATGGCTCTTGTATGCTGCATGTCACCCCATCTGGGGTTGGGGAGTCCATCTTGTCTAAGTCTTGGCATCGGTCTGAGAGTTCAGAGTGAGGTGAATTTTGGGCATTCGAGTGGATCAACTCGATCATGGTAGCCACTCCTTCATTTTCTAGGAAATATGCTACTTTTTTGGTGTCCCTTTTCACATGAGAGAGGATGATGGTAAGGATGGTTCGTAAGAGGGAGACAAAGTCCTCCAAGAGTCTTGAGAGTCTCCAAATGGGTGAGACGTTCAGGGGGTGTTCTCCATGAAGAATTTTGGTTATGAGCTAGATTATGATATGGGAATCCCCCTCCATAATGATCTTGTTGTAATGATGATATGCTGCAACCTTGATTCCTCTTAGGAGGCTCTATATCTCAACAACGTTGTTTTTTTTGAAGCCCAAATAGCTTGCTACTAGGTGGAGGATTTCTCCATTTTAGTTCTTGAGGATTTCCCCAAAGCCCACTAGACCCAGATTTCCTTTTGAAGCCCCATCAAAATTAATCTTTATGAATCCAGTTGGTGGGGGGGTCCAAGTGGTCGGGCTACTAGTGGGGTAGTTGGCCACTGCAGAAGTGGGAGTGTCAGCCAGGTTGAGGTGCCAATTTTGGAGAATAAGTCGTTCATCCAGACTGCACTTTAAGTCCTCAATTTTCCATTGCCTAATTTTGATTGTTTCATGGATTAGATTCATGATTCTGTCCCAAGTAGAGATGGGAGGTGAGGCTTGCGACTAGAATATTTTTTTATTTCTTTCCTTCCAGATCTGCCAGAGGGTGAAGCCCGGAAGGAGCTACCAGATGCGAGCTAGAATTGGGTTTTGATAGGTGAGTGAGTCCCAATTTTCTATGGTGTCGCTAATGCTGTTTCTATTTCTATTGGAACAACGCATTATTTGAGACCCTAGATCCCAAATTTTCTGACTATAGTGGCAATGGTTAAACAGGTGTTCCATCGTTTCCTCCCGTTGTTGAAAAATGGGGTGGATTGACGGGCCTATGAAACCCCACCTTTTGAGATTGTCCCAGGTGAGGATGCGGTTTTGAACTATAAGCCAGAAGAAAATGGACACTTTAGGCTAGAGTGTAGAGTTCCAGATCTTGCCCCAGATACTCTCCTTAGTGTGATCTTCATAGCCCCCCTACATGTAGTGGCTTCTTTGACCAAAAAATTACCAGTTGTGGAGTGCCCCCATCTGAGAATGTCCGAGCTTGCCCTGGTGGATATTTTCCTATGGTTGGCATAGGCTCCCCAGGCTTGGAGATACATTTCCCTTGGGAGGTGTAGTTCTAGGTGTTTTGTCTTCCATTTTCTCCATGGCAGATTCTTGTCAGACGTTCTCCAAATATCCTTAACCCATCAGAAGATGTCAGGTTGCAGTGAATGCCGAAGGGGGTTGAGTTCTTATAGAGTGGGTAGAGGATTTTTTTGTTGCCATGAATCTTGCCAGATCAATGCACTTTCCCCATTCATGATTTCTCAGAAAGAATATTTCTGGACTAATTGTCTGTTGAGCTAGGCAATGTTCCAAATATTGGATCCCAAAATCTAGTCGTTGAATCTGATTAGTTGATCTTCTTGGGTGGTCGAGGCATATTTTTGTTTCCAAATTTGTGCCCATAGTTCTATAGGGTGCTTAAGCCATCGCCACCATAGTTTATCTCCCATAACTTGATTAAGTTTTCCTGGGTCTCAGAGCCCTAATCCCCCCAAAGCTTATCCCAGCCCACTAAAGCCCACTTATTATCAGGGTGGTGCCCATGCCATAAGATGATGCGCTGTATGTTTCTGATGACTTGAATAACAAACTTAGGTGCTGTTAGGGCCATGAAAAGGTAGGTTGGCAAGGCTTGCAAGATTGATTTGAGGAGCACCATCCGAGCTACAATATTAAGAGGTCCGAAGGTCCAGTTGTTGAGTCTATTGGAAATGGAGAGAATCAAACTATCCTAAGAGATGGAGCATGCAGGCACCCTTGTGAGGGGTATGCCAAGATAATTGGACGAAAGGGAGCTCTTGGGTATACCTAGGAGGTGGGAAATATGATTTTGGACAACGACCAACGTGTTGAAAAAGTAGATATTAGATTTATCAAGGTTAATGGCCATACTTGACGCATCTGCAAATTCAGTGAGAATGGAGTTGATTTTGGTGGCTTCTCGAACTGTCGGGGTGTTTAAGAGGAGGGTGTCATCAACAAAATAGCTATGCGAGGGGGCTGGATGAATTTTGTGCAGGGGGAGGCCTTTGAGGGAACCCTCTAGGACCGAGGATTTAAGGTAGTGTCCCAAGCCTTTTTCCATTAAAACAAAGAGGAAGGGAGAGAGGGGGTCTCCTTGAGGGATTCCTATGGTAGGGGAAAAGGGTTGGGAGGGAACTCCATTGACCAGTATGGAAAAAAAGGCTGAAGAGGTGAGCCTCATGATCCAATTCACCTAGTGGATGTCAAAACCAAAGGCTTCTAGCAAGGAGCGCATGTGCTGCCAACTAATTCTATCAAAGGCTTTGGAAAGGTAGAGTTTGATGAGCATACCTGGGATATTAGTCATCTTCAACGATTGAATAACCTCGTGAGCGAGGATGACACTGCCCATGATTTTCCTTCCTTCCACGTAGCCTGCTTGTTCTTTGGAAATGAAAAAAGGTAGGATTGGCTTGAGACGTGTGGCTATAACCATAGTGATGATTTTGTAGATGATGTTGCATAGGGAAATCGGTCTGTACTTTTTGGGGTGAGTGACTCTCTCCTCTTTTAGGATGAGGGTGAGGAAGGTGGCATTGAGGGCAGGTAGGACTTGACCTGAGGTTCTAGATTCCTCCACTACTTGCAAAAACTCTTCCCTGATCATGTCCTAGCAGTGATGAAAGAAGTATGTGGTGAAGCCGTCTGGACCTGGCACGTTCCCTGGAGGAATTTCTTTGACTGCATGGTCCACTTCTTCTTGAGTGATGGGCCTCATTAAGGTTTGATTATGTTCCTGAGTAAACAGGGAGGGTATGTTCTTGGTTATTTTGTCGATTGTTGACGCTCTGTCAGCATTGGTTTCTGTTAGAAGGTCTTTGTAGTAATTTGTTAGTTCCTTGGCAATTTGGTTGTGCTCTCATATGGGGTTACCTTAAGCATCCTCTAGCCAAGTTATCCTATTTATGTATCTCCAATGCACCATTTCTCTGTGGAAGAATTTGGTGTTCCTCTCGCCCTCTTTGAGCCATTGAACCCTGGATTTCTGACGCCATAGGATTTCTTCCTTCTTTTTTCATTCTTCTAATTCCACCTGAAGCTCATCTTCTTCCTTCATTAATTCCATGGTTCTGATTCCTGAAATGAAGGTTTTTTGTAGAGTTTCCAGTCTATTCTCAATTTCCCACATTCATTGGAATATGTTCCCAAAGGTGGTTTTATTCCAAAGATTCAGATGTAGCTTGAAATTTTTGAGTCACTGTTGAAATTTGTACATGCAGGTACCATGTTCTATTTATGCTTGGTTCCACCAAGACTTTGCAAGCCGATGAAAATCAAGGTGGGAGAGCAAAAAATTCTCAAATATGAAGGTTTTGATTTTTAGTGTCACCCCTGCGTCCGGGAAAAGTGAGACGAGCCAGTGGTCCAACCCTTCTCTTGGAAGAATGTTGGCCTCTATGGCAGGATCCTCCACCAGTAGGGATTCCATTATGAGGAAGCGGTCTAGCCAATAAGAAACCTGCTGATGTCCAGATCTGCAGTTGGACCAGGTGAAAATTCCATTTTAGGATTCTATATCTACAAGATTTAGCTGGTCAATGAGGGTTCTGAACTTAACATTGTCTTTTTCCAACCGTTTAGTACCCCCGGTCTTCTCCTCCAGAGTTAGGATCATATTGAAGTCACCTCCCAGCACGCAGTTGGGCGTGTTCAATAATGATCTGATGGAATTTATCCACTTTAGGAAGCTCTCTTTGTCCTGTGGGATTTGAGGTCCGTAAACATTTGTGATTTCCCCTTCCTTAGTCGATCCAATGATTGTGAATTGTGTTGTAATCATACCTACAGTGGAGAAGGGTCAATCGATTGTGACAGTTGTGGGGTTCCATAAAATTGCTAATCCTCCTGACGTGCCAGAGGATTCTATGTGGAGGGATTCACACCCTCTCCAACAACGGTGAAAGATAGTTTTTCTTTCTGCTCCAGCATATTTTGTCTCCTGTAGCAGGAGAAGATCTGGATTTTCTACGCGTATACAGTCTCAGAGAGTCCTTTGCTGGGATCTTCCATTGAGTCCTCTGATGTTCCAGGTTATGATATTCATCATGATGATTGGGGAGGTGAATGGAGGTAACCCTATGAGAGCCTTTGGACCTGCCTTGAGTTGAGCATGAAGTTCCCTACCTCTTTGGTGAGCTGGTGGGCAGATTTTTGGCCTTGTCTTTTTTTTTTTCCCATGGAGCATGCTTTGATTCTATGCTTGGGTCTGTGGCTATGATTATCCATGCTGTGGATCCGACTATGGAGTCTATGAAGACCTTATGAACCTTTATGAGTTGTTCTATAGGGATGGCTTGCAGATCAGTCCAATTGAGGGCCTCCTCTAGTTTTTCAAGATCTATGTCTGCCAAGTCTTGTTTGTCTAACTGCATCAGGGTGTCCCCATTTTCCCCCAGTTTTTCTCCTTGGTGATCTTCTTTTCTTTGGGAAGATGGGTGCGTGGCCTGACCTTTTCCTTTCTCTTGGATTTTCTCTTTATGGGGATCTTGGATCTCTTCTTCTTCCGTCAACTTATTTATAATATCATAGGAGTTCTTAGTGGTTATTTTTGGAGCATTGTCTGGATTCTGCTTCCGTGGTGGGTTCTGTTTCCATCCTGTGACTGTGGAAAAGCCATATTTTTGTTTTTTCTATTCGACTTTGGGGGCTTGGGCATTCAGGGGGCAATATCGAAAGAGGTGGCCATGCTCAAGACATTTTCTGCAGCGAAAGGGGATGTTCTCATAGTCTATTTTTTGGTTCCAATCCTCATCCTAATATTCTAGGATTACTGAACCTGGTAATTCTTTTGATATGTTCATGTATACACAGATCCTTTCTTAGGAGGTGTATTTTATTTGTTTTGTGGCTTCCGATGATTTGAAATATTGTCCCACAGTATTTCCTATTCCCATAAGTAACTCTTCCATCCAGAACTCCTGTGGAAAGGAATAGAGACTGATCCAGACTAGGGCCATGGTAAAATCCTCCTTTTCTGGACTGAAGTGGTCTGTCCAGAATCACAAGAATAACCCTGCTAAGCTGTAGAAATATGATCCATTGTCAAATATTATGTCCTTGTCTTCTAGGTTGTAGAGGATAATCGTGAAAACCCCTTTGGAACTTAGCTGAAACTTATAGTCTCCCTCAGGTTTCCACCAATCTTTAATCCATCGTGATAAATCTTGTTCAGAAGGCTAGAGCCCTAAGAAATTTCCTATTAGGGCATGCTCTCTCATGAACTGGGTGTGTTCACCTACTCTTGTTGAATTAATGAGATATCTGAGAGTTTTTTTCGATTGGGGGATGCATTTACCTGGTTCCCATCCATGAGATACCTTTGGATGAGACATGCTTAGCTCCACATCCATTACTTTTATGAGTCCTATTGGCCCTTGACCAAGTTTTGGGAGTTTCTTGGTCATGTTGACCTATTTTGGGACTTCGACAACCTATCAAAGGAGGAGTGCAAGACTAAGTGGAGATCACAGGATCTTGGCCCCCTTTTTGGGTTTTTGGGAATATGTAATGGGAATGGGATGTCGGCCCATGGGTTTACCCATGTTTAGGCCTATTTTGTATGTATAAATGGAAGGATAGGAAATTTAAGAAGGGGGGAATAGAAATCTATGTGATGTATGCTATAAGTGCAAGTAGGGTTTTGTAAATGATTAGTGCATGAATGTAAGAGACTTGTAGAGCAAAGTGCAGATCCTTGTAGCAGATTATGGATGGCTGAGTGTTGTAAAGCAAGGAAGAAGGATCAAGCGAGATGCATAGATATTCTATCCTATGTGAAGAAGGTTTCTAAGGATCCGTGCTGTAACTGAATGACTGAGATAATAAAGAAGAATAATTGGTGGACGTAGCCCTAGGGTGGGGGTGAGCCATGTAAACCCTGTGTATGTGCTTTGTCTTGATGTACTTACATGTTATCTGCTAAGTGCTTTGATATGTTTAGATAGATCTACTTCTTCTTTGTGGTTATGATATGTAAGAATACTATATCTGATCAAGATAGTCATGCTTAGTGCTTGATATGCTCATTCTGATCCATTTATATATGCTAAGTGATTAAATACTATAAATTAGTGTGAATGTTGCGAAGCTTTGTTTTATTAGTGAAGTGATTAATGATTATATATTGAGGACTTGATGGTGCTAAGAGATATATTAAGTTTTATAATCACATATTTGTGTCCCAGCTAAGATTGCAGACACTTGAGTCTCGCAACCACCCCTACCTCTACCTCGGGTGAGACTTCATCTTCTTCACAGGTGTCGCCGAAAGGGCTGGTAGTTAGGGATTTGTTGGTGTGTTGAACCCTAGGTCTTCCCCTGTGCCAACAAAGGGTTCTGTTGCCAGGACCTCAAATTGTGATTGCTGGGTACTAAGGAAGAAGAAGCTTTGTGTAAAGATTCGATCGAGGATTGTGAAAGCTCTGTGCATAGATCTGTGCCCTAGTGATGTAATGCTCATAAATTTCCTTTGGATCTAGCTACTGTTGAATCTATTTCAATAGGTGGATAATAAAGACTCTGATGGATTGTTATCATGTATTGCTTAATTGAACAATACCAAACCTTTCATTTTATTGAAAGGTTTGGTACTGTTCAAATGTTTGTTGTTATTCTTCATCCTTCTTCCCATTCCATAAATAATGGATATGTAGTATTCTACTTGATTTATAAAGCTCTGTGCTAAAAGAAAGAAGCCCAATTTGAAGAAAGGAGGTCGAATATGAAGGAAAGAAGCAAGATCTGAACACTTGGTGCTCTAAGAAAGGTAAAAGTGAGAATTTTTGATTAAAAGAGGTAATATCTACAAGCTTTGTACTCTGATAAAGGTAAAAATAGTGAACATTTTTAGATCTCGAAGCTTTGTGCTTTGTAGAAGTAAGATACGTAGAAATTTTTGTTTCTAGAGTATGGATCTAGGTATGATTGATAGGATATATCCTAGCTTGAAAACTAGGGTATTAATAGATGAAATAAGGTTTGATATGAGTAGATCTGATAAGACTAGTGAAAGATATGTTATACCTATGCATAGAAATAATGTTTGGACTAATGACTGGATGCAGGATCCCATAAAAAATTTATTGCAGGTTAGCTCCTGTAATCCTAGTGCGTAGTAAAAAAGAGGCTGGGGATCATTTAAAAGAAAGAGAGGATTAACCCTATGTTATAGTTGCATAAAACTAGGACATCTTGCTAAAGAATGCCCGGGGAGAAGACCTAGTTGTCTTTGTTGCAAAGCTCTAGACCATGAAGCGTTGGATTGCCCCAGAATGATTTCTAAGCTCGAAGGAATGAATCTAAATCAAGGAAACCCTAAGGAAGCTCCAGAGGTTATAAAAGAACCCCAGAAAGAATCAAAGAAGGTATTACTACAGATGAAAGAAACCTTGGATGACCACCGACATGTTAGATTATCATAGATCTTTAAAGATAAGGAATTCCTTGAAGCAAGAATAGGGGACTTCGACATTGACTGTGTTATAGATAAGGAAACATAGGTGAATATCATGACAGAGAGAACCTGGGAAAACATAGTAAGGCCTACCATGATTCCTTCATTAGGAGGAATAGGTTTATTCAGAGGAAAATTGGTAAACCTATGTGGAAACCTCACTCAGGTATCTATGCATACCAATGGAAATTCAACAGAAGAGGATTTTGAGATTATTCAATTTATTAAGAACCGCGCCCTGTTTACCATGTGTTGACGGATGAAAATGACATGCCGTCAACTAGAAGAATAGATCCGGTCCGGGGTTGTCTAAATAACCCAAGTCGTTTGGTGTAACCTATTCTTATTGGTTTAATGGCTCCGTTAGCCAACTAGGGTCCTAAAGATAGAAAAAAGAAATAAACTAACTAAAGAAAATATTTTAACAATGGACACAATAATTACAAATATTTATCTAAGAATGTGAATATACAAATGATTATGAACAATTTATACACAATTTACAAGGTTTGCATGAAATCTTGAGAAAATGATTGTTTGATAAAGTCTTTGAGTCAAATATGAACAACACTTCTTTTTGTATTTTTTTAAAGATATTAAACGAATAAATACTAAATGAATACGATTGAAATAGTGACACAAAAACAGTCAAAGCTAATTAATGTAATTATCGTTTCATTCATAAACAACTTAACTAAATAACACACAGAATAACCTGTAGTTGATCAACGAAACTGGTATTATCTTTCTGTGTCATATGAGCTCTTGCCTGTACTGTTGTTAAGGGAAACCTATAATAAAAAAATACTAGCACTTCCAGAATACATTCAAAGAAGTATTTGATATTGGAGTAAATTAATAACAACAGGAAGACAACTAATTAAAAATCATGTGATCTTAAGATAATCAATATTTAAGAACGAAAGAAAACTTAATTCTGAGTATTGATATTATCCATCATTTAACATTAGAAATAAATTCCACAATAATCAAATGATCGATTGATCACACATAAAAAATGGAATAAGAAATTATGGACAACATATAACATTTAAC
>SNQJ01S0125737.1:8982-26428 GCA_010110895.2 Picea sitchensis | reverse complement strand
AAATAATCCTCCTTGACTTTGTCACTTCACTTTATTATTAAAATAATCCTCTTTGATTTTGTCACTTCACTTTAATATTTAAATAATCATCTTTGACTTTGTCACTTTATTATTTAAATAATCCTCCTTGACTTTGTCACTTCACATTATTATTTAAATAATCCTTTTTGATTTTGTTATTTCACTTTATTATTTAAATAATCCTCTTTGACTTTGTCACTTTGCTTTATTATTTAAATAATCCTCTTTTATTTTTTCACTTCACTTTATTATTTAAATAATCCTCTTTGACTTTGTCACTTCACTTTATCATTTAAATAATCCTTTTTGACTTTGTCACTTCACTTTATTATTTAAATAATTTCTTCTTTACAAGCACTTTGACTTCTTTGACTTTTTGGGCTTCCAGCCAACATATGAGGGTACTCCAACTTCATAAGGCCATAACTCTCAAACCGTGAAGAGTTATGTGATGTTCCACATACCACCGAAAATGGCTTGACAAACAATATCCATCTAGGATAGTTTCACTGACAAATTCACTGATATTCATCTCATTATTCCACAATTAAGCATGGGTTCTCTAACCATACTACTAGGATATCTCAACCACAAAACGTCTTCCCGTGAGGACTTTCACCATAAGGGGATCACTTTGGAGTTCATCCATTTGTACAACCATGACCTTTGGAGTTCACCACAAAACGTCTTCCCGTGATGGATTTCACCATAAGGGGACCACTTTGGAGTTCATCCATTTGTACAACCATGACAATACAATAATGAGTCATCTTTACAACAATCCAACTACAACTCATTGATCCATCTTCATGTATGCATACGACTATGAATCCTCTTGACATCAAGGTCAATACATGATCCATCAATCACTACATCAATATACTATGACAAAACATTGTTTCTTTTACATCAATCCTTTGTCATCAATGATTACATAATCCAACAATTTTCTCCAACAACATAAAATTAATTTGTCGCAGGTCAATGATACGTTTCATAAACCATGTATAAAATTATATATATTCAATTCTTTTGGTAGGTGGAGAAACTAGCATGAAATGTTAAATGACTCATTTTCTTCTCTTAAGAGGGATATCTTAAGAAGTCAAATGACATAAATTATTCTTCTTGGTTGTAATCTTTTCATTTTTGTTCATTCATTATTTTAAAATTAACTTTATGATTGTTACATTGATATATAAGTTTTAGATTTTATATGTTATCATGGAAATTTAGAATAGTTAGATATTAAATAGTAAATATTAAACATTACATTGTATTATTTTCCATCTCATGTTGATAAGAATTTGGCACAAGTTTTAGATAATGTAAAGTTTTATCATTATTTTTATTTTTATTGAAGGGTTAAGTTCAAAGATTTGTTTAAATTTTAAATTATCATTTAAAATTAGATTAATTTGATGGATTAATAATAACTTTGATTTTTTTTTGTGACTAGCGGAATCAACAACTAGTTGGGCACGTACTCGTGTGACACATGGTCGTAATGATAACTTTGATTTTTATTCAAATAATCATAAAAAAATTAAACCTAGATTATTTAAACTTAGAAGCATAACTTAAACAATTTGTATTTAATGTGACTTTGAAGAATTAGTTTATGTTTTTATTTAGTTGACTTTGAAGAATAATTTTATGTTAAAATTACATTGGCTTAAAAGCCAATTTCATTCTTTATCATAAAAAAAAATTATGCTAAAATTTAAGTAAATTTCTGTAATAAACTTGTTTAATTGTTTTTTTTTAATCTATTTCGATTGTATATTCACTAATTTTGATGATTTAATTAATTTTCATAATCTATACATTTCCTATATTAAATTTATATATGTTCAATCTATACTTTATTCTTTTTCTTCAAAACTCTCCAATATTACTGAATTCAACATGGAACTTAAATAGTCCTTATTTTTTATTTGTTTTCTTCAAAACTCTCCAATGTTAATGGAACTTAAATAGTACTTATTTTAGTCTTCTTTGTTAGGTTGATGGAAACAATATAGATTAACATTTGACACTGCTACTTGAACTCAGAATTTGATGGATGAGAAATGTTATCTTATGTTAGGAGTAAGGGTTGTGTGGACTTATGAAGCCCCCCTTACACATCACAAGTTGGATGGTAGACTGATAAAGGACATTTCATTGACCCCATCTAACGAGGGACCCACCATCAACCATATACATTATTATACATCTTAAGTTATATATTTTAAGCCCAAATAGATCCCACTCAATATTGATAAACATTACCAACACTATTAGTTTCTTCTTGTTCTTTTAAGAAATCTATGGATATTTATTCCACTCCATCTCAAGTTCACCCCATCATATTTATTTTTACACATTAATTGTTTCCCATGTTCTTCATCATTTTGCTTGAATATTCTTTATATTCTTCTTTAACTATAGTTTTTAAAAACACATTTTCTACATTTCCAAAAAAAAGACTAACTATGATGTTTACATTGTTTTGAGCGTATTTTAGATACACATCTTCGCACTGCAAAACTACCAACGTATTTAGTAATGGAGGATCCACTAACACGACATACAATTTGCATTTGACATCTTGTTGATGACCTCCAACTACATAGAAGACAATTTCAAATCCATGTTATCCATCCTAGAAGGGGAAACCTTTCAAGGCCAAAGGTAAAAGAGCTTGCTAGGAAATTTAAAACTTTTGATACCCAAACAAAATTCATTTTTTTTTTTTTTTCATACAATCGACCCATTCTCTAAAGGTTTTGGAATATTATATGATAACGTGAAAGACACATTTCAACATGAACCAACACATCACTTAGCTCAAAATGGTCTTAAAGATCATGTTTAGAGGTCTACCAAAGCGAGTACAAGTAGAGCAAAAAACATTTGAGGCATTAAAAGCACCTCAACGAAAACATATAAAAGGCATAGTTGAAGGCGATGACTATTTCTACATTTTGAACATAGCCATATTCTATTACTTTACTTTGTTTTGTATAACATGGTATTCCTACTTGTAAGCATGTCTATATCCTTCCTATATATATATATATGCATTTTCATATTTTCTATTGTAAACTACAATTGTATATATAGTCTATATGTTACCTACAATGCTTATCTTTAATGTGTAATGTAAACTATTGAATTTCATGCAAATAATATAACATATTGATTGCCATCTACATTTTTGCAATAGTGAAAAACTATTTTTACTCTCTCTCTCTCTCTATATATTGAAATTCATTTTTTCATATTTTATCGTGTAAACTACAATTATATATAGCCTATATGTTGCTTACAATGCTTATCTTTAATGTGTAATATAAACTATTGAATTTCATGCACATAATGTAACATATTGATTGCCATTTACATTTTTGCAATAGTGATAAAATATTTTTAGTTTCCATCCATAATTTCTCTTTTAAACAAATCATTTTTTAATAGTAAAACATGTTTTAATATTTGAAACATAAATATTCAATTTTATATTGGAGTAAACTAAATCAAATATATATTTCTATCTCTACAATCCAACTAAATAAAAGATTTTCAATGAGTATATATCTCTTTCTCTCCCTTTATAAATGTATATCACCAACATAAAATTTTAAACTTTTGTTATTTTTACCATGGTGAAAATATTATTCATATCATGTCTTTCTTTAAATAATAAAATATATTTAAAGTTTTAGGTTTTACATTTCCTCTCCTACTCTGTCATGCTTTACTTTTCTGTTCCTATCATCTAATGTTTATTCCCTCTTAAACTATACACAAATAGATAAAGCATTGTTATTCAATTAGTTACAGTCATACATCAACAAATATAGTGATACTTTAACATATGTTTTTTTCCTCTACTTGCATATGTATTATCTTTTAATTCCATTTGTATCCATTATATTTTACTTAAGATATTTCTTCATTGTTGTTTTCCTATGTAGTCTTGCAGTGCCCTTGTACTTCCAATTTTTAAACACAATATCCAAGTTATGGCATCTGTGTTAACAACAAACTCACTTACAAGGATTGGAAATGGAGAGGTTATTTGCGGTCATTTTATACAAATTAAGGACTTCAAATTAACATTAGAAGATTGTTATTAAGTAGTCTTACTCGATGGAAGCAATACATTTGGAAGCTTATTTTCCTCAACGACCATTGAAGTTTGTTTAGAGGATGATCATTCAATAGTAAACCACAACTTTGTGTTCACTCCTATTAATGTGGTACCAACTTTAGTCAACAACTCTACAATTCATATTATTGGAGTTGCTATCTCCATTAGCCATTTAGTAACCATAATGAGAAACAATGGAACAAAGACACATAAGATAACCCTCCAACTAAAGGACATGTCAGGGTATAGTATAGAGGTCACATTATGGGGGGTCTTCTGTAGTAGACATAATCTAGACCAATATTCTATCTCAAACAACTTTCCAATAATCATTCTCAAAGATGGAAAAGTAACTGACTTTAATAGGATATCAATTACTACAACCTTCACATCCCAACTTTCCATCAATCCTATTGTCAAAGAAGCCGAAGATTTGAGAACTTGGTTTGATAACCCTTTAAAAGATCTGGCTTGTCACTCATTATCTACACATGGAGCTTTAGGAGGGCACCCTTCCATTCAAAAGCACTTGGTTGACATAGAAAATTAGGGAATTGGAAAAGGTCTAAACCCTACATTCATTTTGGTTGAGGCAACTATTGCTTCTTTGAATGGAGACAACTGTTGGTATCTTGCATTCCCACTTACATTTAAAGATCGAACATGCAAAAAACAACTCACACCTATTGAAGATGGTGTCTGGAATTTCCATAGGTGTAATCAACATGTTTTTGAATGTGAATACAGGTACATTTTCCAGTTCAACATTGCAGACCAAACAAAGCAAAATCAATGTGACTGCATTCCAAGAATCCACATAACAACTTATAGGTGAAGTTATATGAATATGAATATGAATATGAGGGACATACCAAAAAAATCACAGACATATTTGGCAAATTGTTCTTTAATAGTTACTTATTCAAACTGGTAGTGCATGAAGAAACATTTTCCAATAAAAAACAAATCAAATGCATTGTGATTTCATGTGATAAAATTGATCACATATCTGTTGAAATATTGTAACTACTAAGGATATTCTACTTATAATTGAATTATTGTTATATAGATCAATTCCCCTTTGTGGATTGATCATGTCAGGACTTATGTATGACCAAATCCCCTTTTGTGGATTGGTCAAACCTTATTCATAAGGTGATATTTGAGAAGTCAGCCCCTAGAGCTCATTAAAGTGGTTTTAGCCACTATTGGAAGAAGTTGGCCCTGCTTGGTGAAAAGATACAACCCTAGTGCCCCTCAGCTAGTATAAATAGGAGAGGAAGGCGCCTCATTCACTCACTCACTTAGTCACTCATCTAGTGCGCAAGTTTTGGAGGTAGCTGCAGTTGCAAGAAGATAGAGAGAGAGGCACATTGCTTAGTCTCAAATATTCTCTAGTGTTTTGGTCTTTAGTCTTGGCATTGTATTGACAATCTATTATTGAGGAATTTTTTGTTGGGTTTTCTTTCCCATGAGGGTTTCCCAGGATAAAATGTTGTGTACCTTCTGATTATGTTTCTTTAAGTGATCCTGCTTATGCTATTATTGTCTATTAAATTGAAAAGAACTTAAAAGTAACTCTAAATTTAACAATATCAAAGCCAAAAGAGGACATTCTAATCCCTAAATTGATGGCTAAATAGTGAACACAAAGTGTTATGGTTGTTTCTTTCAAACACCAACTTGTAATTTCCTTACTTTTGTGCATGTAGATATTATATGAAGTGTTTATGTTTTTGAGTTTTTTTTCTTCATTATAACATTTATATGGAAGGAAATCCAACATATGCATTCACTTATAACATATTTTAAAAATTAAATCTATTGATTTTGTAACTATTTTGAGAATATGCTTAAAATAAACATGCTATCAAACATACAAAATGTGCCATAAATAAATTTGAGTTTTAACTACAAATTGTTCATTGTTTCTCTTATCAACAATTCCATATAGTGCAAAAATGCCCCCATGTTCCAAACAACACCAACAAACACCACATGTGAAGGACTCTCAAGATCATTAGGAAGGCATGTTCTCTTTCAACAAGGCATGACATCAAATGCTTCGCACATAAATTCTTCACAAATTCAACTTCCCAACGAGGCTCTATACAATCGCCAATGCCATACAATTCATGCTACAGAAATAAACCAAAAAATAAGATATAGATGGAACAATGACACTATTAATATAGAAACTACTAGCCCAGTCACCACTCCTCTGTCTACATCCAGGAGTCAACTAAATGAGCAACGTTGGATAAAATATGCTGAAAAACAAAATAAACTAAAGAGACTTAGAGAGACTTCACATATAAGCCAAATCCAACCTCGTGTGGACTTTCCAACACATGTTCTAGAACATCAACCCCATACACATGCTTCCCAGTGTTTCCAAAAACATATTGATGCCTTGTCTAAAATACACACATGTACTGCATGTATGGAATCATATCATGGCATTGTTACTTGCCCATCTCCAAATGGACACATTTGTATTCGATGTCATAGAGAAAATAATGGTCATCGTTTCTCCAAATGGAATAATATGGACCCCGTCGACCAACCCACAATCCTGTCAATACTTACACACGTTGAGGAAATGCTAATTGCTTGAGTTAGCCCCATCTTGCAAGTTAGGGATGCTCGAGGTGGGAAATACAAATATAGTGGCCACACTATCAGTTTCCCACAACAAATTGTTGAAATAGAAACTTACCTGCCACATCACCTTTCAGATCTTGACATCTTGGTTGTCAAGAGACATGGACGAGAGGGGAAATGTTATGATTGTTATGTGAAAAAATTTCATGTCATCAATACATTGCTCTACAAGATGTAAAATGACAAATATTACAATGACGTCCAAATTGACCGAAACTCGCTTACTCCACTTCCCACCACTCGCACCAATGTCTCCTCTCGACTCCATTCTGGCTTTACAAAAACTTTCAATTCTCCCAATGAAGAGTCGAATATCACAAATATATAACACCATGTTGTTTTCCAAGAGGAGAAACCAATGTCTTCCTTCACATTTAGATTGCCTAATACACAACGAGAAATCGAAAAAATAAGAGCATTTGTTGACACTACAAATGGCGTTCCACTAGAAACAATTGAATGGTCGACAATTGACATATCACCAATCAATGAGTACAACACATATGGTCTATTCGACCAACCATTGGGGATTCCATGCCTTGCCAACCACACATGAGGAACATCCCACTTGATAGCTATGCAGTACACTTGATGAGATACCATGAAAATAGGTTTGGTAGTCATCCCCATTTTTTATACTACCTCTACAATTTGATTATGCGCCATCAAATTCAAGCAACAACTACGTTCTTCGTCAAGCGAAGCCAAAATCATAACACACCCACCACAATTCAAGAGTTACGTGCACACCTCAAAGAATTGTCTGCAGACAAACTCCCATAACAAGTCACGCGCTTTAGAGCACACGTACGTGGGACTAGAACATTCTGGATTGTGTGAAGGCTCGAGCTAACATAAATGATAACACAAATTCAATGCCCAACCTTGTTTTTCACTCTCAGTGCAACGGACACAAAATGGTCGGACGAACTTGCATGTAGTTATGCAAAAGGGTAGACCTCTTGCCCCAATGCTTTTCTAGCATTGACATACACACGATGTCATTGACCGCCCCCACATTGTAGCCGCATACATGCACAAAAGGTTTTCAATCTTCCATGATGAGATACTACAAAAAAATATGCACGCAAACGACTATTGGTATAGGTACATAATCTATAATACTTGAAAGTACCTACACCCAACCTATACATTTATTTCCTCTGTACTAATCATTTCATATTCCTTTTGTAGGTATGAATGGCAACATCGTGGATCTTTGAAGAGAACCGAGGTACTATCAACCTGCTAAATTTGATCTGTCTTTGACCATATTTTAGCTCTAAGTTTGAGCTTCCAAAACTGTCATTTGCTACCTTTTAGGACAACAAACAATTAGGTAACTTTATGCTGATAATTTTCATTGGTTACATGTTATTTGAGGTGCCCTTGCAAGTGTTTTTACATTCCAATGTTAGCACATGCAATAAAACTCAAACACATAACACTTGGATCTTTACAACTCTAAAATGTTGATCTAACAATTCTAAGCATGCATGAAATTGACACAAGTTTTTGGTCAACATGACCCTGGAAAAACCCCCATGGGGAAAACCAATTTGGAGATGCATATATAAGGCCTTAAAGCAAAATGTACAACACAAAAAACATATACAAGTGAACCTAGTACAATAACATCCCTTCTTGGATGCCTTGGAGTCCCTTGAAGATGTTCCTGCTAGCCTCTTGAAGCTAGGCGCCCTTTGCCTTGTTGCGCCCCTCTTCCTTAGCTAGTGTCTTGACCTCTTGCTTTGCCTTTAACCTTTGCTTGTGCCTTAGAACCTTTCCTTTCCTTTGTTTTTCCCTTGTTGAAGCGCCCTCCTCTCAAGAGTGCCCGTCTCCAAGTGATGGTGCGCACTATGCTCAAGTGGGCCCCTCCTCTAGCAAAACTCCACAAATGAGCGCCCTCCTTCACCCTTTCACCCTATACACTCTAGAGTGCACCTAAGAATGGTGAATGAGTATCCCCCCAAGGTGCGCCTTCCTCTACAAGCTTGATGTGCCTCTCTCTCCCAAAGTGCACCCCTCCACCTAATGAGTGCACCCTCACACAAGAAGTAGCCCATAATCCATGGTAGACTAGTACCAAGCTATGGTTCCTCCCAAACCCTTGACCTCATGCACCTTCTCCTCCTCAAGAAATGCACCCAAGAGATCTTCTCTTTCTCCTCTTCTCTCAAATTTCTCAAGTCATCTTTTCCCTATTCCCTCCTTTAGTCTCTCTTTGGCCAAACCCTAAAATATCAATGGCCTAGATCCAATCTAGCCATGTCTAATCAATTGGTGAGATTTAATCCTAAAATTTAATTTAGGAAACCCACTTTCCTTAGTTAGCCTCATGTCCTTTAACTCATCCACAAAGTGAATTAAATGTCACTTTAATGACATATTTCACTTTTAACTTAAACTTCCAAGTCAAAGTGAAATTCAAACATAAAGTAAAGTAATGAGGGTAATAGTCTCCCCCTTTGTGTTTAGAGACTCACAAACACAAGGGGGTCACTTTCCAAGGTACCCAAATCTCAACACTTTGAACATATACATGGCTTTCTATGGCTTGCTGGTGCTCTAAACATTAAATTGAGAAGACCCAAATCAAATCTATGACACAAAAAGCTTATTTGATAACTATGTTACAGCCTGGAATCCTAGAGCAAACCATGACACACACACATGACTATGCATAAATCCATTGAAGATGACCCTTGCTTGCTAAATACAGAGGATATATTTGCATCCAACCCACTTGAGGACTATGAACAATTCTTAAATCAAGTTCAAAGACATAAAAAGTGCACCGAGAAAACATGTCTCCGTAGAAAAGGGTCTACCCTTGAATGCAAGTATAAATTCCATTGGTAGGTACAAATGGAGTAATCACTCTACATTGATGAAATCATTCAAAAGACATATCATCTGACACACAATGAGTGCCTAAACATCCATAATCCTAACATACTCCAAACATGGAGAACAAATGTAGATTGCCAACTAGTCCTCTCTTGTTATGCAGTTCTAAAATACATTGTCAAATATGCTTCCAAAGTAGAGGGGAGATCAAAGACCTACCACCATATGCTAACCATAATTGCATCTACATCACATCTAGAGGACCCTGCCTCAAATGCTTATGGATATTTTCACTTAGAAGCAACTGTAGACTGAGACATAAGTGCCCAAGAAACTTGCCATATGCTCCAAAAGTTACCCCTTGCCACATGCATCCGCACCTTCACCAAACTCAATGTTGGTCGTCAAATATTCCACCGAGTCTCTTATGATTTTCCTAACTGCTTATCTAGATCTAATTTAATTGATGCATATCTAATACGTCATGTCTTTCTTGACCCCATATGTTTGATTGACCTCGCAAAACACTGGACATATAACCAAGCACGAAAAAATGAAAAGTGGAAAAAAAGACACATCCCCACAATTGTCCCTGTATGGCCACTTTTTACTACAATACCAAACAAAGATTCCAATACCTTTGTTGTGTTATGCTGGAGTGAGCTATTTTTATACAAACCCTTTCGTTCCTTCTCTGAAGATATAGGTCTTTCAAAAGAATACATTGTGACTAATTGGGAGATCATAAGAAATGACTACTAGGTACGACATGTTGATCACATCCTTGTGCCCAGTCCTATTGAGAAAACATCTGAAGATGAGGATAGCCATATTAACATACAACCAAACATGGAGATGAATAAATGGTAGTCTTTATCAAGGTTGCCCCTACAAGAAATATCAACTTCACGTCTCTTGATATGTTGGGACTCTGGGAGATTGACACTTCCCACCCATGGGATCAACTCGAAGTATCACAAGATACATTGGACACTGCACCAAACTTCATCAACTACAAGCGAACGAATGCATAAGTCATACAAGAATTCAATCCGATATTTCCTTCCAAAAACACATTTTCTACACATCAACAACATGCATTCGACATAATCCTCCAACACTTACAAGCAAGAGAACTAAAAGATCCATTGAAAATGATCATCCAAGGCACTGCAAACACAAGAAAATCCTACCTTATACAATGCATCAAAGAAGCACTATCTTTTCAAGCAACATCTGACCATAGCCCAATATTGCTTCTTGCCCCTACTAGAGTTGCAACGTTTAACATACATGCAATCACTATACATGCAGAACTTAGGATTCCTATCAAGGACATGAAGCCTTTACATGGTCAGTCCCTTACAATGTTCCAAGAAGAGATGAAACATATTCACTACATTCTAATTGATGAGATGAGCTTCATAGGATCTAGACTTTTTGTATAGATTGAAAGTCGCTTGAGTGAGGCATTTCCAGAAAGAAACCATTGCTCATTCGGTTACCGCTCAATAATTCTTGTGGGTGACTTGGGTCAACCGCCACCAGTGATGGACAAACCTATTTATATAGGCGCAAATCCAAGGAGGAGCTTATGGACAACCTTTACCACATAATCAAGTTGGAAACAATATTCCGACAACAAGGCATCTCTAGCACCCAGTCCCGCTTTTGCTAGTTGTTAACCAACATTCACAATGCTACACCATCAATTGATGATTGGAACCTCCTTCAGTCTAGGACTGACATATTCTTATCCATTGAAGAAGATCAAAGGTTTGACATTTCAATCTACCTCTTTACAACAAACATTCTTGTTAACAACCATAACAAGATCATGCTTCAATCCTTGAAAATATGCCAATCGCATGAAGTTCCGCAGAATTACTTGGTGCTTCAGAAACACACCAAGAAGATGATGACCAATTGGAAAAACATGTCTTGCTATGTATAGGCCAACGAGTTATGCTATTATGCAATTTATGGGTCCAGGTAGGATTAGTCAATGGTGCTCTCAGAGTAATGCAAATTGTATATGCACCAGGAAGTGACCCTCCAAATTTGTCGACATATGTTGTTGTGGCATTTGACAAATACATTTACCCTCCATGGGACTAAACCCAACCACAACATGTACCAATTCCACCCATACAAAGGAGTAACAAGAAACAAATCCCCCTTAAGATGGCCTCGGCATTGACTATACATAAATCTCAAGGAATAACCTTAACAAGGTCTACCATTGACATTGGAAACATTGAACGTCAAGGCTTGACCTTCATGACACTGTCATGCACTACTACTATAGAAGGAATATGCATAGCACCATCATTCTCCTTCGAACGCTATGAAAAAATGAAGGATATTGCTTATGTCTCACTACAAAAAAAAGAAGAGGCACGCTTATGTTCTTTGTCACTTACCTTTTAGATTCTTCTATGTTGTTATCATACTCCTATACATGAAATGTTCGACTTGGTCCATACTTCTATACATGAACTGTTCGACTTGTTCCACACTTCTATACATGAAATGAAATTGTGTCAAATATTTGCTAACAAATACCTATTAATCATACTTTGACCTAAATACTTTACAAAAAATCAATTTTCCTATTCTCCTTTATGCATGGAAATGATTAATATACCATTACAATGCTACTCATGAAATAATATACTTACAAAAAAAAATTAAAAAGTGTATTCTATATTGTTCTCTTCGGCGTTGACTTCCCCTTGCTTTGAGGGTATGCTAGTTATATTTTATAAAGTAAAAAAAATGAAAAGAGATTTTGGATTTTGAATAATGATGGTTGAAGAATGTGAACTTTTTTACCTTTAACCATTTTATTATTTCTTGTTTTGAGAAATCACGACCACAAATTATCTTAAATTGGCTTTGAAATATGTCTAGATATTGGGTTTGGAGTTGAAGGACTAATCACCCCAATTCTATTTAGAAGATGATTATTCTTGAGTTTGCTAGGAAAACTCTTTGAAGGATGATTTCCAAACCAAAGGATCAATTTTGGTGAGNTTGGCTTTGAAATATGTCTAGATATTGGGTTTGGAGTTGAAGGACTAATCACCCCAATTCTATTTAGAAGATGATTATTCTTGAGTTTGCTAGGAAAACTCTTTGAAGGATGATTTCCAAACCAAAGGATCAATTTTGGTGAGAGTGAGAACCAACCAAGGTTGAAAATATTTCCAAGGAAGTTTGTCCAACACTTGGGTTTGAACCACTAACACCAACAAAGAAACAGGGAGAGACAAGAAGTCTAGTTCCCTTCTTCCACGTGGCTAGGTAGTTCCTAAATGCATTGAACATATTGATTATTGCAAATCCCTACTAACAATCTTGATACAAAGCACAAATAAGACCCTTAGCCAAGAAAGACAAACATAGAGAAAATTGATCCACAAAACACAAGAGATGGAAATTAAAAAATATGGCATTATTATCTCATAAACTATCAACAACCCGAATGAGAGGAGGGGCTACCCTTATATAGATTTATTTGTAATGACTAGTTCTCCCTCTCCCATTAAAAATATATTTTCTTGACTTGTCAACCAGATGTTGGAGACTAAGTCATTGATATAAAAATGATTTTACATTGAAATTCACCTACAAAAGGAGATTGATTCGACCATATTTGTACGTATAGCTTGGTGCAACGTTCCCTTCAAAGCTTCACGATCTCAAATCTTTGACCACTATGCCACCAATCTTCTCCAATGTTCCATTTTGATGAATTAATTAAATGAGGGTTGTATTTATTTTAATTGGCCACAATTTGGATGTTGGGGTATCCTTGTGTTTGGTGAATCTCTTTTTAATGGCTCACTATCTTTATTTTCCAATTGTTATGATAAGTCCCACGATGAGATATGTCAACTCACTTCATTAAAATGCTGACAACTAAACTTACAATCCATTTTTTATTTTAACTTGGAATAGACCTTGGGGAAACCCACCAAGCACTTCCCTTCATTTTGAGGATGGTACCTAGGGGAAATCAAAATTTGTAGAAAGTCAAGGCTTTTTCGATAGCTTGCTCAATTAAGAGCTCAACATGTCACTTGTGAGAATTGAACCTGGATGGGGGAAAACACCCCTCAACACAAACCACTTGGGATAAACCCAATTGACAAAACTTACGATTCAATTGAACCTTGATGGAGAAAAACACCCCTCAACACAAACCACTTGGGATAAACCCAATTGATTAAACTTACGATCCACTTAGATCGCACGACTCACTCCTTTAATTAATAGTTAAAATTCCTTTGACTTGAATCAACGTTCCATCATTGACCCCATCGCTCCATTTGTGTCCCCACGACTTGTTGAATACGAGTGATGTGGCGGCTTCCTCTAAATATTTGCGGCTTTGATGTGCTTTAGTTAAGCTACGATCAACTTGGATTCACGAACACCTTAACTTTGGCGGCTCCCTTATTTTTTATAATTGAAATTTCCATGTGGTAGGCGGCTTTATAATGTGGGGCGGCTTCCTTGGAGGTATGTATGGCAGCTCCTTTTAACTGGATGGGTTTCCACTTTTAAAAAGTCGTTTTAGCATTTGCCCACCTTTATAACCTTACCATGCGCCATCTTATTATTTTTCCTTTTGATTATTGACTTAAGATAAGGGGGCGCGATCCCTTTACTTATGATATTTGGGATATTATATAATATATCATTTTTACAATTTCCCCTTCCTCTATTTTGAACTTTGGATAAAAGGTGCTCTTTATAATATAAAGATAATTTTCCTTTTTAATATTTGAAGAATAACTTTTAATGTCCCTTTAGCTTGATTTTCCAAATCCATGTACAAACTCTTGTATTAAAAAATTCTGCACATGGGTTTTGTCTGGAACGAGCTTTATTTCACCTTTGTCACTAGTCTATCCTTGCATGTTGTGGTGTGACTCTTTTTTTTCCACGTTTAACAATAATTGTGCTTTTGCGACTCTTCGATCACTGGTTTTTGTTTAGAACTAGATCTTTTTCCAAAACTTCAACGTGACATGTCAAATATGCATGAAGACGATCAATCTTTCATTGTGCCCAACGCCACTCATATGAACATTTAGAAAACAAGTGTAAGCTCAAGTCCACCAAGAAAGCATGGGTGACGAAGGAGCCAGTGCCAGATTCTTCTCTACAAAGGGTTTTGTCACCTTTCAAGGAAGCTAGCCAAGGTTCCAAGGCCGAGGACCAAAGGAAAGATGCTCAAGTAATGGAGGCTCAATTGCTTCAATTCCTAGGATCTCCGAGCCAAGCTAGGGTAGTATTAACTCAAACAAGCCCCAAAATTTTCTCATGGAGATGCAACCCTAGTATGTCAATTACATCTCCTTCCCTTAGGATGACTTCTAAAGAAAAAAATATAACAAAGGGAACATAGGGTTAAGAGAAGGGACTGACCAGATTCCCCCAAAATCCTATCCCCTAGAAGGGGAAATTCTCCAACCCTTGGATTAGAAAGAAACAATCTAGCATAAATAATCACTAAGGAGTAATGTAAGCATGTTTCTAATCACACAACACAAAAGGATGATAAGAAAAATATAGATAAGGGTTTAGGTCAATCATCTCCAACCTAGGGGGGAAAACATTCATCCTACTATGGTCCTTGTAGCAAATGGAGTAGGGTTTGGCCTAGGGTAGATTGGGCACAATGAGATCTAATCCACATCCAAAGGTAGGGAATCACATATCACTATTTTCCAAAACAAAGCAAGAAAGCAGATGCAACTTTAGACAAGGCCCTTAGAGAAAGATGAGCCCTCGAGAAGGGTGCACCATGATTATTATAACTTGTAACATCAAGGTCCTGGCTAGCCCATTAAAAAACAAGCCCTAAAGAGGCTCCTAGAGCTTCACAACCAAGAAGTTATTCTCATTCATGAAACTATGGGAGAAGCTAGACAATTTTAGACGATTTGAATTTTTTTTTGAATAATTAGGATGTCCTAGGGTTAGACTATGAAGTTAAATGGGGGGGGTGCGGTTGTTAACCGGATGGAAAAAAGGAACATTTAGGATTTCTACCTCAAATACTTTTGCCTTGGGGTTGGAGTGAAGCTTTACTCCTTGGAAATGGGGGAATCTGACAAGATCATCAATATTTATGGATCCTATGGGAATACCACTGAGCACAAGGAAACATTGCTTGCCCAAAATTAGCTTAAAAAGTAAAATATAATTCTTGGAGCAGATTTAAATTTCACAAGAAGAGGAGAAATATGGTGTAACACTGCTAGAGATGTCCCACTTGTTGATTTTTTCTCCAAACACTAGAGGACGCTGATTTGGTGGATGTGGAGCCATGTAAGATAATGCATGATTATCTTGTTTTCTACTTCAATTACAACATGATTATCTTTAATTCTCTTTGCATAGGCCCATGAAGATGTAGCTTTTTTAATCGCCTTAAGATTATCAACAAATTGAGGGCTTGCCAATTTGCATTCTCATCAAAATTCTTTCACACAATTTTAACTAGATTAATAAATTCTTCCTCTTGCAGCGAAATTGAGATAACTTTGAGGGGGCTTGGGGGTCTATTCACCTCCTTTGCTATCTAGAGAAGAGCGAGACAATGATTTGATTCAGCTGTTGTTTCAGCCCATGTTCTTATCCATGACATATATTTTTGACACTTCATCTTTTGATTTCTAGTCCTTAACTCACCTTAATAGATATGTCGTGAGACTTTTGTTAATGAATGTAGCTATAGGAGACATCCTCCAGCTTACAAACTTGTGAGATGTGGAATATAACAGCTATGTGAAATCTTACTCTC
Organism: Picea sitchensis; assembly: GCA_010110895.2. Lineage (NCBI taxonomy): Eukaryota > Viridiplantae > Streptophyta > Pinopsida > Pinales > Pinaceae > Picea > Picea sitchensis. The sequence continues at coordinate 9,935 of SNQJ01S0125737.1, read as the reverse complement.
AACTTACAAACCTGAGAGAAAGCCCCTAATAAAGGGTTCATGGTTCTAGCCTGGGACAGGGGCTAAGAATGTATATGGCCTTCTCCATGACGTGAGAGAGAAGAACTCCAAATGATTATCCAATGTAAGAGCGATCTGTTGAGTTAGGGAAATCCTGAAAAGCACTGGGCACATCATCATGAGAATAAGAACGAAGATGATGTGATGGCCTCCTTTGAACAACAACAGAGTTGATGAGAAGGCTCCAGATGATCCTCCTGTTGGTGGCAGTGGGAAAGCAGATCTATAGAGCAAGACGTGACTATGGATGAGCATAAGTGCACGTGTGAGGACCTAGCTCATCTTTGTAATGCAGTGACTCAGGTCTATGGCATCCCTATGGATGTGGCCCCTAGTGGATGAGCACTAGTGGGTGTATCAGATCCTTTGCTATATATTGTTCAAGAGTTAGACCTACTTGTAACCCTAGTTATTATGCAAAGGGAACAGGTCGGTCCTATGTTAATATGATTAATATAAAGAAGATAATTAATAATGAAAATATTAATTACAATAATAAATATAATAATAAAGTGTGTTTGACTTAGAGAGGTCAACCCTGTTGTGCCAATAAGATGCCTTTGCTAAAACAGTCAAAGTCTAATATAAGTAGGAGATGATTCTCCATTGTAGAATCATATCCTCCTCACATGTTTTGGTAATTTCAGCAAGTACTTTTCTTTGGCAAGGGTGCGCACCTCTTGGGCGCTAGGGTTTCTAGGGCTTAAGCACCCTCTTGTGTGCCAAGTCATTTTGGTGGTGAAAGGTCTTTCTCTTGAAGAATATAACAAAGGATTTGGTTGGTTTTTTCTCCCTTGTTGAGAAGGGTTTCCCAGGATATATCTTGTGTACTTGTGCATGGTGTTTCTTCTTGTGATCTTGGTTGCTGCAACATTCTTGTTTATGGTTAAGAC
>SNQJ01S0125736.1:0-16706 GCA_010110895.2 Picea sitchensis | reverse complement strand
GCATAATAGTGATGGTAAAAATAGAAAGTCTAAAATAGAACTAGTCAGTTAACTCCCATTGAACTAGTGTGTCAAAAATAGAAATTTCTCCAGCACCCCCCTGAACATCACTATGGAGTAAAAAATGAGTCCCGGCTACTAGGCCATTTTAAGTACTCATGTACAATGCAACTAATGAACACTGAATAAAAGTGAGGAAAGAGGGAAAACCACGTGGAAACAAAACCCCCTCTCAAAAGATAATGTATCAAAAGAAGAAAATAACAGTTGTTAGACAATTGTGCTCTTCATTGCAAGACGATCCCACAAAGTTTGAAACTTCTGCTCACTGAAAGTCTTCGTGAAGATGTAGAAATATTTGTGGATCTGATGAAGTCCTTTGGCAACCTATTGGGCCTTGTACCTCTTGATCCTGTGGACCCATCTGCACCTAAAAATATTCCTTTCTGGTGGATGTGGAACCAGATTCCAAGGCTGGTTCTGTAGGAGTGAGTCATACTCCTTCTACATGGTTGTTTTCCATAATGGATTTCCCACAACCCTATTGTAGTTTTGTGGATCCGTAAATTGAACCATATAGCAATGCATGGGCATCGCAGTTTCTGAAGCTGAAAGTACATGAGAAGGATCCTCATGCTGAGATCGAGTCATCCTTGAATTCAATGGATTCCCTGCAAGATTGCTTGTTGCTTGAAGTGTGGTATGTTCCTTCTTGGGCATCTCCTGAAGTTTCGACGTTGACTTCTTATCTGGTTGTACTACCTACTTATTTCCATGTAAAGAATATGAGTGTATGGAATCATCTCTAATGTCTTAAACTGATGGAAGCACAAGAGTATATGCATGTTGCAGTGGAGGTGCATGCAGAGTACTCTCCTTATGTGTAAGTAGAATAGAGGAGTCATCGTAAGAAAACTTACTGAATTTATACAACCTTGACTTGTGATCCACCTCACCAATTGCAATGATGGAATTGTCATGGATGTCAATTACTGAAACTGAATTTGATGTAAATTCAACCTTTTTACCTTTCTGAGTGATCTGATAAAATGAGAGAAAATTCATAGAAAGCTTTGGAACATGTAGAACATTCTCAAAACTGTCATTGTGGAGTTCCACTCTCCCTTCTCCTGCTACTGCTACTGGAGTATCATCCCCCATGAGAATAGGGGGTCTTGAGCATGGACTCAAAGAAGAGAAAACTTCATCTTTCACTTCCATATGATGGGATGCACCAAAATCTATAATCTATGAATCAGATGAGGAATTAATTGCAACTAGAGCATGATGATTACCTTTCTTAGGAGCAAGAAATTCTTCCTTCTGCTTCTTGACTTCCTCTGGAATGAAGTTTCCAAGGTTGTTTTGTTGAAGTGTCTATGCCATAAGATCGATCTATTTCTTCATGCATGTGGATTCTTCATGATTCGGTTTATTGTAGTAAGTGCACTTCTTTCCCTTCTTCTTCTTCTTCTTGGAATCTAAAGAGTCTCTAGAACCTGAAGAATCGCTGAAGGGTTTGGAATATCCCTCCTTCCCGTTTTGTTTGGATGACCCTTTTCCATCATGCATGGTGAGTGCATGTGCTTTGGAATCTTTCATGAGGCCCATATGTATGAGTTTTGTTTTCTCTTGTGTAAGAGACTCAATGAACTGAGCCAATGTAGGCATTTTCCAATTTGTTCCAAAAAGACATCTGCCAAAATGGAAATTGGAGACATATACAACGTATTTTGGTCCTAACTTGGCCAAGATTGTTAGAATAAGTTGTTTCTCTTGTTTAGACTTATCAATACCACATTCACCCAAGCTTAATAGCAAAGATTTAAATTTAGTGAAAAAATCTTGTATATTATCAAAACTTTTAGGGTCTAAGGTATTCAATTATACCTCAAGCATATGACCTCGCATCTCATCCTGCTTTCCAAAGAGTCCTTCCAAGGTGGTCCATATCTCATTTGGAGTCTTGCATGCGTCAACATGAAACCACAAATCAATGGAGATTAACTCAAGAAGTAGTCCCGTGGCCTCATCTTTACAGTTCGCCCATCTCATCTTCTCAATCATTGATGTAGGTTTTGTTTCTGTCACCATCGTCAAATTATATAGTCCTTTTCTTTTGAGTTGGAATGTCGCATTGGGCTTCCAATCAAAATAATTGTATGGTGTGAGGATTACCACCAAGTTTGATTGTATAATAGTTGTCATATCCATCTCTCCCACTGTTTCTAAGAACCCCTAAATATTTACTCTCAATCTACAAGTGAAAAATTAAGAAATCACGGCAGAAATGGCACTTTAAGTGAAAATTTGTATCAGTTTCAAGAGATGATCTTGTGACTTACTTTCTGAGAAAACGGTGAGGAATCTCGCCAAACGGTGGAAAACCCACTTCCAAAATGGCTCATTTTACTTCCACGAGGGTTGTTTCCTCAAAAAATTAATATTTTTGGGAGCAATCACTGTAGAAAGGTACAACCATGGATTCGTATAAGTTTCAGGAGGCTATTTTGTGGCTTACTTTCTGAGAAAACGGTGAAGAATCTAGTCAAATGGTTGAAAACCCACTTCCAAAATGGGCCGATTTACTTTCTTAGCGGGTCATTTCCTCAAAAACGTAATATTTTGGGAGGAATAACTATTGAAAGGTACGACCACGGATTTAGCTTGTCGAAACCTCGATTTTCCTTATTCTTTGGCTTGTCTGGCTTGCTCCAAGCAACATAACTCTGATACCATGTCATTGTTTCATGGAAATATGCACAGGAGATCTAGCTAAATCAAGTACAAACAAAGCTTATCAAGAAAGGAAGAGAGATTCAATATGGAAGAATGAGAAAATATGTTCACACTACTCCAATGAGTTGATGATTGATACATAGTTCATGATCAATATGATACAATGAATGAGTGGAATACACTCATATATAGGGAAAATAATTCCATAATTAATAAAAGAAATCAAGCAGTTAGCTTTCCTTAGGAATGCATGCATGCATAACAGTGATGGTAAAAATAGAAAGTCTAAAATAGAACTAGTCAGTTAACTCCCACTAAACTAGTGTGTCGAAAATATAAATTTCTCCAACAAGAAGAACACTCGAGGAATTCTAGTTTTCCCAGTTTGGGTTTCTAAGGTAAAATCTTTGTGTATTGTATGATTGCTTGGTCATTTATGTTCTTGATTAAATTCTTCTTCTCTTTTGCTAAGTTTAGTGTGGAAGTGTATCTCATTTCCTGAAAAGTGGTATCAAAGCAAAGTTAATCTCTAACAAGTGGAATCATATTTATTTTATTCTTTGATGGGTGTATCATATCTTGATTTACCAATATTGAATATGAAAGCTAAACCCTAGGTACAGTAAGAGTTGTAAGTCATATATTGTGTTAAAGATCATGGTAAAGAATGGCTAGCAGTTCAAGAATAAAGATAGAAAAAATCAATGGATAGAATTTTGAGCTTTGGAAGATTAAAATGGAAGATCTTCTTGTAGATCGAGAACAATGGACAACAGTCTATCAAGGTACCCAACCAACAGACATGTCAATGGAAGAATGGGAGAAACTCTAAAGAAGAGCAAGAAGTACAATTCAGATTTGTCTTGTAGATTCAATACTGCTAAATGTCTCAGGTGAAGGTTTGGTCAAGAAATTGTGGGACAAGTTAGGAAGCTTATACCAATCAAAATCTCTGGTAAATAAGTCGTTTCTCAGAAAGAAATTGTATCTTCTGAGAATGAGTGATGGAATTTCGGTGACTAAGCATCTAAATGTGTTTAATACCATTTTAAGCCATTTATCGTCTATGGATATTAAAATCACTGAGGAGGAGAAGTGTATAAGCCTATTATGTCCTTTTCTAGACTCATGGGATAGATTAGTCATGGTTATAGGGAGTAATACAACCACACTAGTGCTAGAAGATGTGGTTTCTTCTCTATTTTCAGAAGAAATGAGAAGAAAGAACATGGAGGGATCGACCAAACATGCTTTAGTGGTGAGAGGTCAATTGGTTGAAAGAGATAAATGAAAATTATTTGGTAGAAAGTCTAAGTCAAAGGGTAGATATAAATCCTCGTTTCAGTCGACAAGAAGATGTTGGAAATGTGGTAAAGTTAGGTATTATAAAAAGGATTGTAATTTGAGGGCAATGGAATTCAATATGGAATCTGATGAGAAGTAAATGACTAAGATAAATACAACCTCGGATAAGGGAGGTTATGTGTACCTGGCGTTGACCAGTACACAGTTGTATCAAGGTGTTTGGTTGATTGACTCAAGAGCATCCTATCATATGACACCACATAGAGAATGGTTTTGAGAGTATGAATTATATGAAGGAGGTGATGTGTTCTTGGGGGACGACTTGAAAACCAAAATTTTCGGATGAGGAAGAGTTAGACTGATACTTCAGGATGGTAGGAAAAGAAACCTTCCAGGTGTGCTACACATTTTGTGTTTGGAAAGAAACTTGTTATCTGTCAGTAAGATGAGTGATGTTGGAGTTCACACTTTGTTTCAGAAGGATTTGTGCAAGATGGTCAGAGGAGTGATGGTATTAATGAAAGGAGGTTGGATTGGAACCATATACAAGTTGTTAGGGAATGTAGACTCAACTATATGCAACAACACTTTTTCTTCTGAAGTCGACTTGACTTCGACTCAACTTGACCCAACTCAGGATGATTCGATACAAACTGACATGGAAAGACATGATAAAGTCAACTCGACCATGCTATGCCATGAGAAGATGGGACACATTATATAAAAAGGACTTCGAGCTATGCACAACAAATATATTGTCGAAGGTTTTCCGGAATGTGGTTTAGAAGTTAACTTTTGTGAACATTTCATATATGGAAAACAAAGTCAAATGAGATTCCCATCTGGAGCGACAAGGGAAAATGGGATTCTAGAATTGGTGCATAATGATGTGTTTGTCCCAGTTACAGTGCCTTCACTTGGTGGATCCCTATATTATGTCTCCTTCATATATGATTTTACCAGGAAGACATGGATAGGAAGAAACCATAGGTTTTCGAGAAATTTAAAGAGTTTAAGGCTCTTGTAGAAAACCAGACAAATAAGAAGATTAAGGTGATAAGAACTGACAATGGTGGTGAATTCTGTGGGAAATAATTTGATCATTTCTGCAAGCAGTGTGGCATATCATGCCAAAATACCACACCATATACCCCACAACAAAATGGATTTTCTAAGAGAATGAATAGAATGTTGATGGATAAGGCAAGGAGCATGTTTAGTGGTGTTGGGCTCGCACAAGTATTCTGGGTGGAGGTAGTCGAGACTGCAAGATATTTGGTGAATATGTATCCTTCGTTAGTGCTAGCTAAAATGAATCCACATAAGGTATGGTCAAGTAAAAATCCTTCAGTTGCACATCTCAAAGTATTTGGTTGTGATGCATTTTTGCATGTTCCCAAGGAAAAGAGGAGCAAGCTGGACAAGAAGGTAGTCAAATGTATTTTCATTAGATACAAAGAAGGAATGAAAGGATATAAGTTTTGGGATCCTTCATCAAGGAGAAAAATGTACAATCAATATGTGGTCTTCATAGAAGTCGGAGGTAAGTCTGAGCCTGAATAAATTGTTCATATTGTGAATAATCCTTAAATGATGCGATTTGAACTAAGGAAGGAAGAAGATGATTTAGATGAGTCAATTGAATCTTGGAAGAGGTGGAACAATAGACTCTGGTGGTAAGGAGGTTAGAAATAGTAAAAAAAACATTCAAAAGGTACAGTCCTCTCAACTTTCATTTCGCATTTGTGTTAACTACCATCGACGATAAGCCCAAGTTGGTCAGTGAGGTAGTCAAATCGGTAGAGGGTAAACTCTGAAATCACGCCATGGTCGAAGAGATGGAATCCTTGAACAAGAATGAGACATGGGATTTACTCAAGTTACCTAGTGGAAGAAATCTCATCGGTAGAAAATGGGTATTCAAGAAGAATATGAATGTCGCAGGACAAGTCGAGAAGTTCAAAGCTCGACTGGTAGCAAAAGGATATTCCCAATTCGAGGGAGTATTTAGTGAGATTTGTTCCCTTGTTGCAAAATTAACTTCCATTAGAGTACTAATATCTCCGGATGAAACATTTGATCTAGAAATAGAACAAATGGATGTAAAGACAGTGTTCCTACATGGGGACCTCGAATAAGAAATCTACATGAAACAAACTAAAGGATTTGTAGTAAAGGGAAAGAAAGAGTTGGTGTGCAAACTGAAAAGTTTCCTTTATGGTCTAAAGAAATCACCAAGGATGTGGTACCAGAAATTTGACACATACATCCTTAGTTTGGGATTTTTGAGAAGCAAAGTTGATCACTGCATATATTCCAAGGAAGAAGGTGGTTATTTCATACATGCAGCTTTGTATTTCAATGACATGTTGCTTATTGGAAACAACATGGATGAAATAAAGGAGGTGAAGAAGCAACTATCCTCCAAGTTAGAAATGAAGGATCTCGGTGCAGCTAACTTCATTTTGGGAATGGATATTAAGAGAGATCAAGCCACTAGAAAGGGCATGGAAGGTGGTCCCTATGCAAGTGTTGTTGGTAGTCTCATGTATGCAATGGTCTGCACTCGACCAAACATTTCCCATGCAGTGGGAGTGTTGAGAAGGTACATGTCGACACCTGGAAAGGAGCATTGGATAGATGTCAAGAGAGTATTCAAGTATTTGTGTGGCATGAAGGACTATGATATATGATACCAAGGAAGACCTAGAGGTGACAGTGGTAAATTAAATTTACATGGCTTTGTTGACACCGATTGGGCTAGAGATCTGGATCAACGGAGATCGACCAACAAATATTTCTTCAAGATGTTCAGTGGAGCAATAAGATGGATGAGTAAGTGATAGGAGGTCATAGCCTTGTCAACAACAGAATATGAATACATGGAAACCACTCATGGAAGCAAAGAAGCAGTATGGTTGCAAAGGTTGTGTTCAGGAATCGGGTTTGAGCAAAGAGCTATGAAGATAACTTGTGATAGTCAAAGAAAAATATTCTTGGCAAATAAACCTTCTTATTATTCGAATACTTAGCACATTGATGTACAATACATTTCGTAAGAGATATGGAGGAAAGTAACAAGGTGCTACTGGCGAAAGTAGACACATTGGAAAACATAGCATACTCATTGACCAAGTCTATGAGTGTTGTGAATTTCTCTTGGTGAAAAGAGGAAAAGGGAATTGATACTTTGGGTCTATGAACAAAAGTTCAGGAATCTCCTGGTGTCAACAAAGAAGACAACAAGTGGGAGAAAGTCGGGTTGTTATATTCTTTGCAGTTAAATTCTATTCGAGGTGGATCGAATGACGATCAAAGTTGAGGTGGATCGACAATATGTCAAGGGTCGAGGTAGATCGACAGTAAGTCGAAGGTTGAGGTTAGTCGACCGGGTAAATTTGAAGTCAAAGGTCAAGGCAGTTTGACATGGTAAACGCATCGACAACAAGTAAAATAGGTAAACCAACAAGATGTCGATAGGTTGGCATGTGGAGACCAACTAAATACCGATTGAAGGTCGACTAGTAGTCGATTGGAAATACGACTTGGAGTCGACTGTAAGAAAATATTGAGATTCATGGGATTTGTAGCCAATGATCTGCATGGATCAGTAACCATTTTTAGGCGTCGTGTCTTTAGGTTTTTTCTTGTTTTAAATCCTATAAAGAGGCGTTTTGTAAGGTCATAAAGGCTAATCCTAAATCTTTATATCATGAATGGATAATCGTTAAGAGTCTGTAATTTAGAGGTTGTTGGTCATGCAGATGTAAGTCAAATTGACTACAAGGTTGTTCTTGTAAAGAAAAGAGGGTATGATGTTGACTGTGTCTTAGGTGTGGACCAAGGTTAGACATGTAACCTTTTATTCAGATTGAATAAGACAACAAGAGAACATAATGCTTAAGGAATGTTGGTTTTCCCGGTTTGGGTTTCCAGGATAAAATATGTGTGTATTATGTGATTGCTTGGTCATTTATGTTCTTGATTAAATTCTTCTTATCTTCCGCTAGGTTTAGTGTGGAAGTGTATCTCATTTCCTGACACATATGTCCTTGAAATAGAATCAACAACCACATTTTATTCTCCCTTCTTGCATATGATCTCATAATCATATCCAAACATCTTGGTCACCCATTTTTGTTGCTCTGGGGATGAAATTATTTGTTCCATAAAATGATTGAGGCTATTATGATCAATTTTAATTTGGAAGTGTTTCCCCAATAGATAAGGATGACATAGATAAACTACATGCATAATAGCCAACATTTCCTTTTCATAGGTAGATTGTCCCAAATTATGCTCTGAAAGTTGTTTTCGAGTGAAATCCAAAGGTCTACCATATTGCATGAGGATTTCTCCAATTCTTTTCCCTGACACATCACATTTTAGGGAAAAAGACTTGGTGAATTTAGGTAGTGATAGGATAGGGGTTCTGCACATAGAATCTTCCAAGGCTTGGAAGGATTGATCAATTGTTGCAGTCCAACTGAAAGCATTCTTTTTAAGGAGAGCAGTGAGAGGAGATGAAATTTTGTCATAATCCTGAGCAAACTTGCAATAATATCATGTTAAACCCAAGAAACCAATTTTTAATAGTTTTAGGGTGAGGCCAATCCTTCATTGCTTCAATTTTATTAGGATCCACACGTAAACCATATTTTCCTACAATAAGACCTAGGTAATCAACTTCATAGGTGCCAAAAGCACATTCAAATTGTTTGATAAAAAGTTTGTGCTTAGAAAATAGATGGAGAACTTGATCCACATGGGGAGATTAGATTTCCAAGTATTACTATAGATGAGAATATCATCAAAGAAAACTAAGACAAAATCATGGAGCAAAGGATGGAAGACATGATTCATGAGACTTTGAAAAGTGGAGGGGGAATTACATAAGACAAAGGGCATGACCAAGAACTCATAGTGACCCTCATGAGTTCTAATGGTAGTATTGGGGATGTTTTCCTCTTTCATATGTATTTGGTAGTATCCAAAACGACAATCAAGTTTTGTAAAGTATTGGAAACCACTCAATTCATCCAACATGTCATCAATGATAGGAATGGGAAAATTGTCTTTGATTATGAGTTTTTCAAGGGCATGAAAATTAGGACACATGCACCAAGTTCCTTCTTTCTTGAGTACCATGACTATTGGAGAAGAATAGGGGCTGGTACTAGGACATATAACACCTTCTTTTAGCAATTCTTGAACAATTTTCTCAACTTCATTTTTCTATGTAAAGGGATGACAATTACTATGAACATTGGGAGGAATACTTCCTGGTACTAGAGGAATGGAATGATCATGGGAACCATAGGAAGGGGGAATTCCATGGGGATTGTTAAAGATATCATGGTTTTGGGAGAGTATAGATTGGAGGTTAGGGTGCACAGAGGATGTCTCATCGACATGAATGGAATGGAGTTGGGAAATAATGTTAGAATGAATGTTTTTTAGTATCTTTTACACTCGATGGAAATTGATGATCTCAGGTGAATTGGCTATGATACCTTGGAATTTATAAATTTGTCTCTCCTACTATAATTGCATGGTTAGGTCCTTAAAGTCCATGGGTATGGGGTCGAGAGTGCATAACCGTTCAACATCGAGCACAATGTCACAACCTCCCATGTCGATAGAAAACAAATGATATTTCAAGTGGTACTGACCAATTTGTAGGCACACATTTTCAAAATTCCCAACACATTTCATGGAACGTCCATTGGAAATCATGATTCGAAATTTTTTTACTACACGGATATAGAAATTTATTTCCTAGGAAATGTGACGATGAATAAAATTATGGGTGTTTCCATTGTCAACGAGGATTATGACTTTCATGTGCTTAATGTATCCAATTAGCTTGAGGGTTTGGGGAGCAGAGACACTAGTGAGGGCATGCAGCGAAATCAACAGTTCAACTTCTGGTGGATCAGAGGGAAGAGTAGAATCATCTTTTGGGGGTAGTTCTTCTACAAGGGAAACTTTAGCCTCCTCATCAGAAAAATCCTCAGAAATGGCCATAAAAAGCTTATGTTCCTTACATTTGTGCCCTGCAAAATATTTTTCATCACAATTATAGCAAAGACCCTTGAGTTGGTGTTCAACCATTTCTGGATCTTGAGAGGATTGGCATGAGGAGAAGAATTGGTAGGTCAAGGGCGAGGAAGAAAATAGGGTTTTCGGTTATGGGAAAAGACAACCTGTTGTGCTTCCCTAGCATGTTTAGTATCTTCCAACAAATTCTTGGGGTGAGCCATGAGGACCTAGGTTCAAATTTCATTCTTTAAGTCACTTATGAAGCATTCCCTAAATAAGGCATCTAACATGCCCTCCGATATAAAAGCTAAGTGCTCAAATGTGGTGATAAAGTATTCCATGGTACCATACTATTTAAACTTGGTCAAATGGCCCAGATGGTGTGTGTTAGTGTCAAATCATTCATAAATTTTGTCCACAAATTGTGTCCAAGAAACATACCCTTGGCATAAATTTTTACGCCATTTCCACCATTGTCAGTGTTCAAGATCTAGATAGAGGACACCGTAACAAAGTTTGGCCAACTCATTAGTGATGCCATGCAAGGAGAAGTAATGTTCCATTTGAGTGACCCAACCAGTGGGATCTGAGCCATCAAATTTGTTCACCTCCAGTCTCAGAAAATGTAGATTATGATGAAGGGGGTTGGATTGAAAAGTCTGGCAGTTGGAGGAAGAAACACCTTATGGGTTAGAAGGTTGTTTTGATGAGGTAAGGCCTCTGGGAATATTTAATAATTCAGTGATATTGGTAGAAAAGGATTCAAGTTGCCATTTTATGTGGGAATTGATGTCCTATTTCATGTCATGTTTCATGTCTTCCATTTTGGCATCTTTGGTGGGATGCATTGAGGAATTGATGGTGGAAATATTGGCATTGATTTGTCTCATTTCCTTATGGTTCATGGAGAGATTATATGATAGGGAATTAAGGCAATTATCAAGGTGTTGGTGCTGGTATGGGCCATGGTGGCTCTGAATAGAAAAGGGGTTACTAGTGAAGGGTACCACTATGATCAGTGCAAAGAGAGGAATCCAATGGAATAGGTTTCGGGAAGGGTGGGTGGTTCAGTGGGAAAAAAAGGCTTACAAGTGATAGATACCACTGGGACCAGGTCAAAAGAGAGGAAATAAGGGTGTCGAGAAGGGTGGGTGGGTCCATAGGAAAAAAAAAGGATTATAAGTGATAGATACCACTATAACCAGGGTGAAGAGAGGAAACCAATGGGATAGGTGCCAAATAAGGGTGTTGACGGGACCACTATACTTTTTTTTTTACTCATGTGGAGTTATACTCTGGCTTGAAGAATACTACGGTGACAAAATTCCCAAATAGTTAATAGGTAAAATTGTGTAGGAATTTTGTAACTAGGATGTAGGAGGCAGGGTTGCGCAACAAAATATCCCTTATTTTCCTTTTCTATTCTATTTCGTTTCCAAGGCTTAGGGTTTGTAGGGGTCCTACAGATAAGGGTTTATCATGTGCTATAGATATTTGATATACGCATGGGTTCAAATAGTAGTACTCAACCCAATATATCACGGAACCAACTAAGGAGGCTCGACTGTACCTTTATCCATACTACCCAATTACCCAGGTACTAGAGAGTATCTTCCTGAGTGTTGTTCTCAATGTCACTATAGCAGTCAAGCAGTCGATCAAATAATCTAAAGTTGGATTCAAGAGACAAAGGGGACTCCCTATATACCTGAAGGTACATGGGAGTGATGGTCATGTAAATATTATGTCTGATGTGGTACTACTCGAAGGGGTACCAATAGGGGTTACAAAGGTTTCCAACAAGGTGAAACTTTTGTTTCAAGTAACCTCATGAAACAGTCTGTATTTCCTACGTATAGTCTTCCCCGACCACAATTTTACCCATTGAATGACATATCTCTATGTTTTAAAGACGTTGACAGTACACGTCTCTACCATGGAAAAATGTTACCCACAATTTCGGTAGAGGAAAGAGCATTGATACCACTTGTAAGATACTGGATATATTACAATAAGTAGAAACGTAAAGGTTGCAACAAATATTAGCGGAACAAAAAATATATAGAGAATTACAACACCAAAAATGACACCTTTATTGATAGAAACCCAAGTTCACTTGCCTCTTTGAAGGGGAAACCTCTAGCAAAGTAGAGATCTATTACAATAATTCTCAAGACAAAACTTTCTCATGTCTTCTACTACTATTTATATAAATTTTATCTTCTAAAGAACATTCTTGAAGAAGATCTTTCTAGAAGTGGAAGCTTCTATAAAGTCTTCTTACATTAGACTTGTTCGCATTATTAAATAGGCCTTATTAACTAATGGCAACCTTTGTGCATGGAAAATATATTATTCTACCAATGTGAGGGGTTAGGGAGGTTAGGTCGCTAACACTTAAGCCCCAAACAAATTTCTTGAGCTCAAGGACCATGAATTAGGAAATTGGTTTCCCATAGATCCTCTCTAGGGGATATTTGGCAACTCGGATATGGACACCATTAAGAGGATTTTTTACACCACATATGTGAGTTAGGGGCATGTACCATGGTTAGAGGAGGAAAATAAGGGCCATAAGACCTAAACAAATATTTATTGGCCTTATGCTCAATGGCCATGAACTTGGCCTTAAGCAACCACATAGATCCTCCTAAAGGGATGTTTTTCCTATGGGTGCCATTAAGAGGTTTTCAACACCACGTGTGGAATTCAAGACATGTACCAGGGCCTTAAGCCCTAAACAAAGCTTCTTGGGCTCAAGGACCATGAACTACGAAATCGGTTTTCCACAAATCCACTCTAAAGGATCTTTGGCCTTAAATTGGGATATGGGCACCATTAGGAGGATTTTTCACACCACATATGGGAGTTAGGGCATGTGCCATGGTTAAAGGAGTAAAATAAGGGCCATGGGCCCTAAATAAATCTTTCTTGTGCTCAATGGCCATGAACAAGACCTATGACTAGGAATGGGAACACCATTAGTATCTTTTGCATGATAAGAATGAGTCTCAATTACTCTACCATGGTCGAGGGAGGAAACAAGGACCTTAAATCCTAAACAAAATGTATTAGGCTCTATGAGCATAAATAAGGCCTCAAAGAACCATAGAGATCCTCTCTAAGGGATCTCTAGCCTATGGGTGGGATATGGGCACCATTATTAGGTTTTGCACACTACAATTGAGTCTCAGGACCTATGGATTGGACCTCAGTGCCATTAGGAGGTTTTATGCACCACACATGGCATTCCATGCCTTGACTGTGGTCAAGGAAGGAAGATAAGGTGCTTAGGCCCTATTTGAATCTTCTCAGGATGAAGCTTCATGAAGTAGTCCTCGAACAACTACACAAGTCCTTTGTATGTGATCTTTGACCTCTATGGAGGATTTTTGGTAGCATTGATGTGTTTTTCAAATAAGAATGGGTATAGGGGCCTATATCATGGCCAGGGGAGGAAAGAAAGGACCTTAGGCCATAAACAAAGCTTCTTAGATTCGAAGGCCATGAACAAGACTTAAAACAACCACATAGATCATCCCCACAATATCTTTGGCCTTCAACTAGGATATGGGTACCATTAGAAGGATTTTGCACCATATATGAGAGTTAGGGCCTGTACCCTGGCGAGGGGAGGAAAATAATGGCCCGAGCCCTAAACAAACCTTCCTCACACCTAATGGCCATGAAAAAGACCTTTGATTGGGAATATGGACGTCATTCACATGTTTTTCATAATAAGAATGAATATTAAAGCCTCTACCATGACCAAGGGAGGACACCAAGAACCTTATGCCATAAAAAAAAGCTTCTTTGAATTCCTTTCATCATAAAAAAAACAAAATTTAATGGGTCAAAGATTTGGATAGTGACATTCACATCATAAGTATGTAACAATATTTTATTTATTAGAGTGGTTAAGATCCTATAACACACAAATTTTAATTATTTTTTAGACACCTAACTATAATAATACAATTTTAATTATTTTTTAAACATCTAACTATAATAATACAAGAAGTTGAAATTGGTTCTCTTCAAACCACAATTCACACAATAAATATGTAACAATATTTTATTTCTTAAAATTGTCAATTTTTTTTAGTTTTCAAGATCCTATAACATTATAGTACAAGAATTTTAATAATTTTTTAGCCATCTAACTTTAATAATACAAGAAGTGTTTATCCTATAACATTATAGCACAAGAATTTTAATAATTTTTTAGTCATCTAACTTTAATAATACAAGAAGTTAAACACTATAACACAAGAATTTTAATAGTTTTTTAGCCATTTAACTTTAATAACACAAAAAGTTAAAATTGTAATTAATTTCAAATTAGACTAATATATAAGTAATTCCAAACCATTCAAAATTAAACACAACTTTAATTTTTTTAATATAATATTTTACTTACAAATCATTCGAAACCATTCCAAATTAAACACAACTTTGTTTTTTTTTAATATAATATTTTATTTTTAGTAAAGAGATCACTATATTACAATATCCATAGTATTAAACATAAAGTAACCATATTATTCTTCAAAAAAAAAAAAGTTAAACACTACAGCACAAGAATTTTAATAGTTTTTTAGCCATTTAACTTTAATAACACAAAAAGTTAAAATTGTGATTAATTTCAAATTAGACTAATATATAAGTAATTCGAAACCATTCAAAATTACACACAACTTTAATTTTTTTAATATAATATTTTACTTATAAATCATTCGAAACCATTCAAAATTAAACACAACTTTGTTTTTTTTTAATAAAATATTTTATTTTTAGTAAAGAGATCACTATATTACAATATCCATAGTATTAAACATAAAGTAACCATATTATTCTTCAAAAAAAAAAATTATGTATTTAAAGCCCCATGGCCATCTACTCAAAAGAATATAATACTCATTAGAAATTACATAAACAAATTAGGGAAAAAGTGTCATCTACACCAAAAATATAACAATATCACAAGAGGGCCTTGGGTGTTACTCAATATGCATCCCATGTATGATTTCAAGTGGATTCAATTTTGCCATGTACTCCATCTTTAAAGTGGTAAAATTATATTTATTATATTTGTTTAAAAGAAATATAAGCTATAAGCTATATAATCTTGTTGGTAGTATATATAATCTTGTTGGAAGTATCCTTGAGTCCTCAATGCTCATAAATTGAGATTTTGAAAAGAGACTAAGCCACACATGTGGTGAATAATGAGTTGTCTAAACCAAATCTATACACTTAGCCATACATCTAGTCAATAGGGTTGTGGGAGTATCCTGGACTCATCAATGCTCATAAATTTAGATTTTGAAAAGAGACTGAGCCACACATGTGATCAATAATGAGTTGTCTATACCAAGTCTATACCCTTAGCCCCACACATCTAGTCAATAACGACTTGTCTATACTTAATCAATAATGGGTTGTTTATACCAAGTCTATGTCCCATTCCCCTGGCACTTGGTTGTCTATACCAAGTCTATGTCCCATTCCCTTGGCACTCTTAAAAGAAAAGGTTAATTTATAATTTTTGTCTATACCAAGTCTATGTCCCATTCCCTTGTCACTCTTAAAAGAAAAGGTTAATTTATAATTTTTGTGTATACATAGTCAATAATGAGTTGTGTATACCAAGTCTATACCGCGTTCCATTGCCACTCTCAAAAGAAAAGGTAAATTTATAATTTTGTGTAGCTGTTAGTTCTATGACCCAAACCAATAAAGAATTAAAAATGATAAGTTGGAAATAGAAAACTCTTTGTAAATGATTAATCTATCTCCAAGAAACCACGCTGTATAAGAGGTTTTTGTTTTGACGAGTTTTTAATATTATTTCTTAGAAGTTCGACGCGGTTATCGAGTTTAAAAATATTGTTTTATAATATATAATATTAAAAATCAAATTTTTAGATAAATTAAAATTTTACATTTGATTTAAAGTTTAGTTAAAAAAAATTAACACATAAGTAGAGATGGCATAACAATGTTAAGTCTTGATTAAATTAAGAGAAATTAAAAGAAAAAATCATTTACAAAATAAAAATAATATTAAAAGAGTATGTGGTCATCAAAAGTATTTCTTTGTTTTCTAATCTAAAAAAAGAAAATCAATATTGATAAAATAAGAACAAACTTTTATCAATAGTGACACTATGTGTTGGACAATTCCCAAAAAACAGTGGAATGAAATAATCTCTCATTTTTGTGACACTAAGAGAGTTGAAGATGAAAAACACTTTCTTTTAGAATGTAGTAAGTATACCCAAATTAAATTACAATTTCAAAATATTTATTACAATATGGACCTTCCTAACCTACCTAGAACAACATAAACCCATCTTAACCAGCATAGAAATTTATCCTTGAACCAGTTTTAGAGTGTTTTAGAGGGACAAGCTCCATCATTAAATTTAAGCACACAATCACACATCTATCTAATAGTGGGCTAATACTAAGTAGATCCATCTTAAATCTGAATCTATAAAACACCAAGAGAGATCAAATTTCTTAATGTGTAAATTTTAATTTATATGTTATTATCTAAATATGTATCTACTTAGATATTTAATTTGTTTTTAATTGAGTATACTTTATTTTTATTT
>SNQJ01S0125735.1:13552-31273 GCA_010110895.2 Picea sitchensis | reverse complement strand
CTCTATGACAGTAAATACTTGCAACACCCAAGGAATTTAAGAATGCATTGGCTAGGGCCATATGAGATAAAGTCTGTCATAGATGGAGGTGATGTGTCGCTGAAGGATTTAGCAGGAAAGGAGATACAAGGAATGGTGAATGGTAGTTGAATGAAACTATATAGGGACAGTCGACCTACTAACCCTTAGTGATTACAAAAAAGAAAGTAGAATTGTACATAATGTATATAGTAGGAAGAAAAGGAAAAGAAAAAGAAGAAAAAGAAGAAAAAGAAGAAAAAGAAGAAAAAGGAAGAAAAAACTAGAAAAATGAGAAAACGCCAAAAAATAAGTAGTTAGAGGAATAAATGGTAGACAGGTAGTTGAGAATGACAAAGCTTATAAGACAGTAAATTGGTGCGATAGAATTCATGATACTTTGAGTAGGAAAAGTAAACACTGTGCGACAAGACGAAAAATAATCAGAAAAGTGAAAAACTAGTGAACGGAAAAATAGCGTCAGGGAATTTATGACAGAGGTTATAACAAGAGAAAACCATGGAAAAGGAAAAACACTTGCTATTTTTGAGAAAAGGAGTGAAAAAGTGAACATATTGTTATCATGGGTGAATATTGTGAAGAATCTAGCCGAGTTTCACATAAGTTTTCCAGAATTTGAACAATGTCACCGCCAAAAGTCGAAGCACCAAGCCAGTTCACGTGAAGGACCAGAAGCAATAACAGATCAATGGAGGAGATAATCGGGGTGGTCGATGTGGAATATATTCCAAAAACATAAAGTGAATCATTCAGTCCAACATGGTTTGAGGAGAAAAACCCATAAGAAGAAGTGGTAAGCCAAGCCATCCCAAGAGAAGAAAGTGAAAAACCCTAGGGAAACACTAAACCTTAATACAACAAACCCAAAAGTGGCACTGACACATGATGAGTAGGAAGAAGACATTGAGAGTACAAAATTAGATAAACCAGATGCATCAAATAAACCTAGAACAAAGGAATCCACGGAGGTCGAAGATGACCGTGACACAAATGCATAAATATAGCAAGAAGGAACCCAATAAGAAACAACCACATGACCATCGAAGAAAAGGGCAGTAGTGGTGATAATGCACACACAAACACATATTTTATTGTTAGTTCCCCACATTTTATATTTGATCGTAGTTGTAGAATATATGTTGGGATGTGTTCCCAAGTTGAAGTACACCAACCACAATGTGACCGAAGTAGAAAAATTATGAGAGCTTTCACAGGAGGTTTACATGGAAAATAGGGGGTCAACCTCGAAAGGAATCCTGAGAATGGAGCCCAAACAATGGATAGCCAAACTTTACAACTATGGCATTATGAATTTACTGGAAATTCCTTACTTCGGCAGGGGGAAGTGTTATGGGGATAATCCCCATAAATTGGGTCTAAAGAATAGGCGGAGCGATAACTCCCTTAAAAGACTAATCTACCCTTAATCTACCCAAAAACCATATAAAACAAGTGATGAGAGAGAGAGGAAAGAGAGGTTTAATGAGTTCACCTTCAATCCTTACGGTTGGAGTCAATCTCTTTTGCTTGTCATTGCCTCCTAGATCACAGATCTCCTCTCAAAGCTGACCCACAAGGGGTTATAAATACAATGCAACAACATGTACAATCTCTAATAATCACTTTAAAAGTATAGACATAGCTATGAATGATCAAATTAACAAGAATATGTACACATAGGGTTTTGGGACAAGGATAATCTCTTTTATTCAAATCTAAGATAAAAAGGGTTACAACCTTTGTCAGTGACTTCTCTACGAACCAATTCCAGGCTCCTTTTTCGTGGCTCCAAGTGCATCAATCCCACCTTAGCTTATCGCAACCAACATATCACCAAGGGAAGGAGGAATGGTTACATAAGGAGAAAGGTTGTATGGGAAAGTTGAGGCTAAAACTTAGAATGAGATGCAAATCTTGGGCTAAGAAAGGGAAAGGATTTTGGCAGAGTTTTCATATTCTCTTGTTCATGTTCATAAATGACTCTCCAAGACCTCTTTTTATATGAGAAAAAGATGGTTATTCAGTTTGGGGATGGGATACAAGTGGTAAAATGGTTAGGAAACCCTCCATAGCCCATAAACTCCACCGAATTCCTTGAAATTTTATATTTTTTGCAACTTTTGGAGGTAAACGTGGGTTAACTAGCATGCAACATGCGTGTGTACATGGGATAACTAGCATGCAACACGTGTGTGTACGTAGGCTATTAGTGTAGTAGGGCATGTACATTATGCAGAAAAGGGGTTTTTAGAAGGAAGCCTAAGTAGTATTTTTGGAAAAGTATGAAAATGGATGGGCCAATGTCTTGTATGCACAGATATGGAATTTTGGACTATAATATATGCCCCCTAATGTGTGAGGTCAGAAGAGAAACTGATGGTCGAAATACGTTACAAATTATTTACACATTGGGAAGGCACGAAGTTGAGTGAGCCCAAGACGAGTGTTCATGAGCGTGTCATCTACAAAATAATGATAATATATCTGAGGCAGGCATACCTGTGCTCGTGATGAAAAAAGCATGGCTTCCGATCAAATAAAATGTAGATCCATGTCATATATGACTAAGAGACAAATATGAATGTATATATAAAGTTTAGCCGTGAATAATACACACCGGATCTACATCTCAATATCATATGAAGATATACAAGTACAATATGATATGCATCTTCAAGAAGCATTGATGCATGTGGCTGGAGATTAGGACTTCATAGCTCGAGCAACAACTTCAATATCTTCAAAACTTAGGTAGGAGTACAATAGGAGTGTAAGACTCACTACTATGAGGTCTTCGACATGCCATCAGGGAAAGACTGGATGATCTCGATCATCAGGCACAAAACTTCATTGGTTTTGAATCCGAACTTGACTGGACTCTTGGGATGGACGACATATGAAGGTCAAGAGATCAGCTGAAGAATGGCCAACTTAGTTTGGATAAAACTTTCCTTAGAAAAAAGCACGACAAAATGATGAGACTTAGGAAGCATACTATTGACATAAGTCCAAGATACAGGAAGAACCACAAACTCTCCATATGTTTGGAAGAGTAACCAAATAGAGGAGGACACAACTCTATGTAACGAGAACAAATTCCTAAGGTCATACTAGATCCCAATGCTTGGCGAACAAACATAAGGATGTGCTTTGTCCAAGGGCGATGATCTTTCTTCCGATAAAAAAGAATGTATATCCCATCCCCTCTTTTTAGAATATTAGATTTTTTTGTCTTTTTCAAATTTTTAACGAGATTGAAAAAGAATAAAAGAATGCCACATTAAAAAGGAGGAATGAGTGTCGCGAGAAAACAAACTAGTTCCAAGCGCATGGAACATACTGATGCTTGGTGCAAGGATTCATGTGCAGGATAAGTACAATCGGTAAAATTCCTCCATGGGTCAAGGTGTCAGATTGCGAGGGAAAAAGTGCTACAAGGCTTACATTTAAGGAATGATTTGAAGGTTAAGTTAATAGCAACATGAGGTCGACATTAGGCCAAAGATGCAAGGATGAGACATGTGATGGGATTAAGTATGACATAACAAGACTCCTTCCATGTGAAGTTTTACGAGCTTGGAGAAGGTAAGCTCATTGGTTTTTCATGTTTAGAGAGTCTAAAAAACACTAAAAGAAGACTCCAGAGTGTTCTATTCTCGTAATTATTCCAGTCGGTTAGAAAAATGGTTAAACTTATACCAAAAAGACGTCTCTTCAAAACCATTTTAACGAGTGTGACTGAGACAAGATCACTCGGCTATATTTTCAATTTTAAGGAGTCTGAAAAGAGCTTAACTGTGGAATCACAACCTTTTTCTAAGTTTAGTTTCCTTAGCTCGAAAAAGTATAAAATATAACTTAGGAGAACTCTCCTGGCGAGACATGTCTCCCGAGGCGTACCTTTTTCCTGGATAATCTATTGGCCGAAAAAGGGTTAAAATTATGCAAAATATATATTCTTTCTGGAACAAGGCCACTCGACGATCTTTTCATATTTAGGGATTCAGAAAAGAGATTAACTATGGAATCTAATGGGGTTCCTTTTTTGTAGATAATCTGTAAGGTCCAAAAAAGAGATAAACCAAAACCAAGGATAATGGCTCTTTTTAAAAAATTTAGTCCCTTAGGCCCGAAAAAATGTTAAACTTACTCCTGAGAATACTCTCCTAGAAAACCGAAAATCCTAGGGCATACCTTTATTCGTAAATTAACCATCTGGACCGAAAAAGGGGTAAACTACCACCATACATATGTGCCTTCAAATTTCAATTTGGCAAGCATGAAGGGAAACAATATCGCTCGACAATATTTTCAATTTTAGAGAGTCTGAAAAGGGCTTAAAGAAGACTCCAGGGGGGGCTTATTTTCTTAAGTAATCCAAACAATATCGAAAAGAATAAATAATCTCTTGTTAGATATTTCTTTCAAAGTTTAAGTGAGTTTGAAGGACAAAAAACCATGCTCATAAGGAGTCCCTCGGATATGAGCCAGAAAAGATGAAGAAGAATGAGGCTTCGATATACAATCATAGTGGGACTAAAAGGATTCTCAAGCCTAAGGAAAAAAAATGACAGCATGGATGCCAAAATGTAGCAAAGGATCTATCTAGGGCATACATGTAGAGGAAGGCTCTACCACCTAATTACGACACTTCTAAAGAAGCATAGAAGGTTTTGTGTCGCACTTCGGTAGGATCGATCCTATGGAAAAGTGAAAAAAAAATCAACAATATGAAAGATGCAAGGTGATGAGAACCTAACCTATATGAAAATGTCGAAAACAAACTTTACCACATGATGATGCAAGTGTAACCCATCTCACAAAAACACCAAACCAAAATAAATAGTTCATTAGAACGACCCAAAAATATCTCAAAAAGAAACTCAAGTACCCATCGGACCACGAATAGGGATAAAGAGGACCAAACTAGGGCAAAAAGAGCCAAAAAAGTCTATAAATAGAGGTGGACGACTCATTTTAACCATTTCAAATTGGAAAATAACCAAAAATTAAAAAAACCCTCTTCTTTAAAAAATGAATTCGAGGAGCTATGGTGGATGAAAGATATTCAAACTTGAACCAAGTAAGTACAAATGACATTTCTTATCCTTTTCATTCATTATTTATTTCTTATTTCATTGTTTAGAGGGTGCACTCCCTAGTAAAAAGGTCATGCATGCATGTACATGGGTTGTCCATGCTCAACACGCGTATGTACACAAATAAAATAACACTTAGCTCATGTACATACATGACTATCTTAAATACAAACCACATACATCTCTTTAAGCTTTCAAAAAAAAGAAACAAGGGACTAACCTCACAAATGTTTTTGCAACAACATGTATGTTCACCGGCGAGAGAGAGAACATGAGGAGTTAGATGTCTTGGTAGAGGATGATCCAGGGGCCATTGCCATGCTTAAGCAGTGTGGTATGTGGAAATTCTTTCATTGTCCCTTCATGAGGGCACAACGCAAGATACTGAACCATCTGATAGAGTATTGGTATCGATATGCATAGGCCTTAATTCTAGAGGGCCAATCATTGACTCCGATGATGGAGAATATCTAATTTTTGACCGTCCTCTCTAGGAGGGGGGAACTCGTCAACTTGAGGACCTTTCCTCCCGATCCACACAACATAAAATATTACATTATGATGTATTGCAAGGATGGCACTGAGAAAGTAGGATCTCAGGTGCCAATTCATAATATCACAAGACTCAATATTCAAACAATACTTTACATGATTCAGTGGATCACAGTATCGATAACACTTCATCAGGCTTCACGTGCATAGATGCATTGTGCAGCTCAGTGTCTAGACACCACCATTTTTTACTGGAGAACCACAATGCTCACATATATGAAAAAACAATTGACTGAATGCCAAAGAATAACAAACAATAATTTCAGGTTTGGGACCGTGCTGTGCACTTTATTTTTCGAGAGAGTGCAAAGCCTTAGCCCGCGAGAGTCAATACAAGGCCATATTGCCTCCTTTTCGACATTATGCAAGTGGGAAATTTTTTTACCTTGACAGGGTGCAGGGAGAGTACATGAGACCTTTGATGGCAAATTATTTGACTGGTGGGCCCATCAAATTCCTATGATTGAGGACTACCCCTACGCAGGGATCAATTTCTTGAGGGATCCTGATATGCCTATGCCCCATGGAGAGGAGCGTGGAGAGATAGGTAAACACATTTTAAATTTTATTTTATTTTTAAATTTTTAAATGTTATCCTTT
This sequence comes from Picea sitchensis, assembly GCA_010110895.2. Lineage (NCBI taxonomy): Eukaryota > Viridiplantae > Streptophyta > Pinopsida > Pinales > Pinaceae > Picea > Picea sitchensis. The sequence goes on along the minus strand of SNQJ01S0125735.1, from coordinate 24,983 downwards.
TTATGGTAATGTCAAAGTACTAACTCAATGATCTTTCATATATAGATGTGGGACCAGTATGACCAACCAACTTCATCGGGACCAGGCGTCGTACACGAGTATATGTCAGACCAACAATAGTAGGAGGACTAGTAGTTGCAGGAGGACTACTAGCGAGAGAGGCTGACAAAGTACTGCGATGAGTAGAGAAGAATATGAAAACTCTCACTCGTGTAGTGCCGATGGCAGAGATAGAGGACCTTCCCCCGGCCATGCAACCACATGTTGTAGGGGTACCCAAGACTTGGGTTCAACTGTTTTGGCGTCTTGCGAACGTCGTAGTTCATTATACTAGGGCCAACAGGCCTAGGCCATAGTTAGTACTAGACCACATATGTGCCGAGAGAACCTTTTGTACTCTATTATATTGTGAGGTATTGAGCTCAACGATGTATATCGACTCTATTTGAGGCTTTATGTCCCACTTTTGTACTTATAACATTATTTTTTGGACACGTTATTATATATATATATATATACATTTTTTTTCCTGATGGATAAACATTTTGTGCAAATGTATTTACATGTGCATGTATGTGTGTTCTTTTACTTTTATGTGTGAGAAAAATGCCAATCTAATACATGATTAGCCAATGTATCAGTTAGTTGATTAGAGCTCCTAGGAACTTGAATATAAGTAATATAATTAAAATAACATTCTAAGAGATGTACCCTAAGGAATCGTCAGTGAAGGGTGGGATCTTAGACATGGTATACTCCATTTAACCGAGACACGACCAATTGAGCATCTAGATAAACTCATAGGTGAGAAATATCATGTGACAAGGCATCGCATAGTAATTCTTTTACGACACTGTACTTGACAACATTATTGGTTGCTTCGCCCAAACAAATACCTCCAGAAGACATCAACTGATCAAAGGGTGTAAAGATCACTCAAGCTGCGGAAGAAAGCCTCTGAGTGTGTAGGCTAGCATCGTCTGTGAACCCAACATAGACCTCATATTCACTTGACATTTTCCACAGTGAAAAGAAACACAATAAACTACATGTCCATAAAACAAAAATACAAGACTGTATAAATAAATCTATACATTATATACAAGAATTCACGCCCAGGTGACTGATCTAAGCGTAATACTTCTTAAGGTAGATCCCATTTCTAGGGTCCAAAAAAACGTTACCCTTGAAATCAACCAGTTGATAGGCACCCTTTTCTAAAACTTTAATAACAATGAACAGTCTAAACCACATGGGTTTGAATTTTCCTACCCCCAAGGGATATTTATCTTGTTCATAGACCAGGACAACATCACCTTCAGAGAAAAATTCAGGGCGGACAGACCGATCATATTGACACTTGACACGTTGTTTTTGAGACTCATTGGCCAAGGCTACTTCTCGACACTTCTCATCGAGCTACTCAAGATATAAAATGCACTCCTCAAGTGGAGTAATGTCGAGCAGTAGTTCCATTGTCAACTTAAGAGAAGGGATTTGGCACTCTATGGGAAAGAGCACCTCCAACCCGTAAGCGAGTTGGAAAGGAGAAAAACCAGTAGCAGTCTTGATTGAGGTTCGATAAGCCCAAAGTGTCGAGTACAACATCAAATGCCAATTTGACTTGGCCAAATTGATCGTCCGTTGAATAATAATCTTGAGAGACTTATTAACAACCTCCACTTGAACATTCGCCTTTGGTTAGTAAGGTGACAAATTTTCTTGCTTAAACCCTAGTTTTTATGTTAACTTAGACATCATCTTGTTATGGAAGTGACTGCCATGATCTGTGACAATCTCCTTCAGAATACCAAACCTGGCTACAATCTGGTTAAAAACAAAAAGTGCAGTCGCTTCCCCGTCATTGTTGAATGCCAACATAGCCTTGACCCACTTAGTAAATTAGTGTAGTATTCTAGATATAAAATAACATGCAGAAAAAAAATAGTTTAGCTAGAAATGGCAAAGAAACAATGATATAACCAGAACAATACCATAATAATTCCAGAATAACACCAGAAAGAGCACTTTGATTACTGATAGCAATGTTCACTCGCCTCTTCGAGGGGGAAACCTCTAGTAGAGAAGATCTCTATTACAATAATATCCAAGACACGATTTCTCATACCCTCTACTTTTGTTTATACTAAATCTATCTATCCAAAAGAACAATCTAGAGGAATATCCTTCTAGAAGCAGAAGCTTCTATTAGGTCTTCTTACATTTGACTTATTCTTTCTTATTGCTGTTATAGCAATATTTTCCATACCCCGTGCAATCTTGCACATAGGGCCTTTTTCTATTTCCCTATGTAGACTTGAAGTCCCTTTTTGCAAATCCCAGAGCTAAAAACATGATTTTTCACATATGCATGCCCTACCTATATTACAACACGCGTATACGCAGGTTGCACCACTACAACCCATGCACATAGGGAAATGTGCCCAAAATTAAAAAATGGAGTCAGGTTTCCATGTCACGTCACGAGATAAATGATCCTTGGCCTTCCGTATACTGGAAATGTTCCGAATTGGCCCTTCAGTTCCACTTGAAGGCTATAAATGGGCCAAATCTGAGCTATGGAAAAGATGATAAAGAATTCAACTTTAAGAGCAATGTTACTCTGGAGAAATTATTCACTTCACATTGAGTCTGCATCCCTTTGTCCTTTAAGTATGAACAAATTGTTCAACCCCCAAGCTCTTCCCTTACTCATTAAGAGCTTCATTGTCTCTCTCATATGAGCCTGCCTTTGGTGGAGGATTCAAGTGGTGGAGGCCCAGCTGGAAGGAACTTAGTTTCTCGGTTCCGAACCGTGCCGACAAGGAAGTATGTAACTCATTCACTTCTGTTGATTATATCTTAATAGAAATACTCTTTTCTCGTCCATTTAATATCTCAAAAATATTTGAATTATTATTCCATGGGAATATTTGTTATGAATGTTGATGGATTATTCTATTGAATGTGCTAACATGATTTATTATCACCACATGCTTGCGTGGCTTGGTTGTTGAGGACTAGTTACAGGTATATTTCTTTGGGTCAAGTGCTCAACGATGGACTTCATTGAACGTTTGGACGAGGTAGGCCTCTTATCTTGTCTTGTTAGAATATTTTTTTATATAGCATGCTTGAGATTAGAGTTGTTTTCTTCAGTCATTTCCACATGTTATGGTTTACCCCTAGCCATAGAGATATTTTCCTCATAACAGAATTGGTGACCATACTGGGGATATAATATTCTTTTTCGGGGTTTGGAGTGTTTTTCTCCTTAGATTGCTCTCATTCATATTGAATTTCTTGTCGTATGATTGCTTGACATCCTCTATTCACTCTGAGTCCTATTTTTTTAGCCTTCTCCTTAACCTAGCTGTATTTTAACACATATACACAGGTTTTTTCTTGACAGACGCATACATACATGTGCTATACTTCTGCAAGCTACGTACATACACACTTTTCCCTTAAACAATCATGTACATCAACCTTTGTTGCTTGATTGCTGGGCAGGTTTTGATGATTGTCGAGTCTTCTTGGGTCTTTGTGGTTTAACTTTAAGTTTCTGCGGAATGACATGAAACCTATCTTTGGTTGAATTTTTGGGCAATGCCTTTCTCATCATCTTTTCATTTTGATTGTTTTTGCACCTTGGGCTGGGTGTTTTGGTCCTTGATATTCTACTTGGGTTGTCTCTATCTATACAAAATAGAGTCTTTATATCAAGCTGTTGTTCAGTCCTTGTATTTTCATTCTCTTATATTGAAAATACAAAAATATTAGGCATTTAACATTGATTGGCATTTTGATCTCTTGAGTCTTTGTCATTTATCTTAGTGCATGTAAAGAAAGATTGCATTTGATTTAGAATTGCATAATTGAATTGAAAATTTCATTTTTGAGAAGCATATCACTTATTGGAAATTGAAGTTAGGACTTTGCATTGTATTCATATTCATTTATTTTACTTGCTGAGTCATAGCATCACTAGTTTCATGACCACATCTTTTGAGTAAGCATGACCACTAAAATTAACGCTGTAATTTAAAATTGATTAGTAACGATTTTATTTTCTAGGGTGCACAAACTAGCTTAGGATTTAGAGCCTTGGAATAGGATTTTGTGAGTAAACTTCTCCAAGGCTATTAAATCAAAATATGTGTCTGACTAAGGGAGTGGAGAAATCCATTGTATTATCAGTAATATCAGGAGGCTCTGCTTACACCGGAGTTAAGCATGAGGTCACGTGAGGTCGGTTGAAGGGATATCCCCTTGATACCTTCTTAGCATCAAAGATATTTCTGGGGATCTATTCATATATGTGGATCTTGCTAGTGCCCTTACCTCTGTGAGAGACAGAGATTTCAAGGTTTTAGGCTTTGCTACCCTGCTCATACGGTGGACCTGAATTACGACTATTCGCCTGTGCATCGATTATACCATGGTTTCTTAGTTTCTTAACTTAGGCACCACATAGGTTACTTGCAGGGGTTATTCTACAAGTACCCTGGGTCAGATAAGGGTCAGACAACACACAACATTTATGGAGGATTACCTCTTTGGGGGGATCTGACTGACTAGTTTTTAAGCCCACAAGGGCCCTAATTATAACTGATTTGGTTCCTCCAATATTTAGCAACAGAGTCTCATGCCCCTCTTGGGTGAGGCATACCTACTTTAGAGAGGGAGGTCCCTTTCAACCACTTTATCCTATTTGTGTGCATATTGGTCGTTTGATTATTTTTCGGTGTGCTCTTTGATTATTAGTAGACCTTTCATATTTTATACTGTGCTTTGCGTTGTCATTATCATGGATAGTGGAGTTCCTATGACTCCCTCCTTTACTAATACCCCCCCATGATGTTCACTCATTTCATGGGGATGAATCCGTCCACTTTTCATAATGGTTTGAAGAATTATGACACTCAGTCCATGCCTTGGGTCTCTAATAATTTTCCTATTGATGTGCCAAATGTGTCTTCACCCTTTCCATCCTCTCCCTAGCCCACTTATGTGAATCCTAGTTTTGGATCTGGGGGCACCATGGGCCCGCCGTCTACGTCTTCATTTGATAGGAGTCATGTCCCTCAACCAAATCTCACTATGGGAGGTTGGAACCTCCCCTCTTACGGATCCAGTCCTAGCCATGTTTTTTCAAGATCCAGTACTCAAATGGGTGGTTATTCTAGTTATTACACCCCATCTGTGTATCCTTAGTCTTCCATGCCAGTTCCCACAAACAATTTTCCCATGGTGGGTCCACATATTTCCTCGGATCTTTCATACAAAGGGAATCATTTTTATGGTTCAGGTTACCCTCTTCACAAAATCCATTCACATGGAGAAAACATATATCCTCACTTGAATAATCCTTATCATACTTTTGTCTCTTCACAAACATTTTCTTCAGTAATGATTCTCGTACAAACCTCTATATATTAATTAGGCAGAGGATACTACCTTTCCGGATAGGGAGAGGGTGTAAACCAAGACCCTTCTTGGCCTGCAATGTCTCAAAACTAGTCTTTCCCCGAACCTTGGTTTCAAATGCCACAACTCACCACTGCTTCTAGTCCAGTCACTACATATCATACTGGAGATCCATCACAAACAACTTCTAGTTATGTTGGAGATTGGTCGACGAACTTTGCAAGTCATGTTGAAGACCTGCAACCAACCACTGCTATTCATGTTGGGGGCATCACTCTAGTCATCGTGAGTCATATCAATATCACATCTCCAACCTTTGTACATCATGTGGGAGATGAAACCCCAACCTATGCTAGTCACACTAAGAGCATGTCACCAGCCATCGTAAATGACGTTGGGGGAATTCATACGATTAAGAAGCCTAGACGTTTCAGACGTAATCCCAAATTCATTTGCAGGACTTTCGAAGGAAATCACCTTACTCGTTTGTGTCCTTTTATTGCCGGGATACTAGAAGCATGGTTCTCACTTGGGGGGCCTTCGGGTTCTGAGGCATTTGTGGTTTCCCCACATTTTGTTTCTCCTTTGATTGACATGGAAGTCATGCCGATGCAATCCTCACCTGACCACACACCCATTTCTTAGGGTGATGCTACTCCTGGCCTTGTTGTCACACATCCTATTCAACCGACGGTTGAAGAAGTGGTCGCACCAGTGCAATATCCGGTCAATCCATCTCTCCTTTTGGAGGGTGATGCATCCTTCAACCATGTCATTAGCATTTCTAGTAATGCACCTTTTGAACAAGAGAGAATTTTACTCTCCCCAAGTAATCTCCCTTCAAGTCCTGGAGAACTTCCTTTTGATTGGTATCGTCTTGTGGGGTATCCAATGCCTCCTCCTATGTCCTTTAAAGTAAGAGACATTATCCGATATATCACGACGAAGGTAACCTATGATAGCACTTTATCGTCCTTGACTTGGAGAGATTTGGGTTTTCCCAAGCTTGTGTTGGCTATTCGTAAGATGTTGACCTTTCACAGAAGTCCAGCATGGGAGCCTTGGGCTCCCCCATGACATGCCGCCTAGAAACCTCTCAACAAGTCTGATTTAAGCTCTTTTGTGACTCATCTAAAAAATGAAAAGATTGTTGAGTGAATTTGTCCCTTTCACACTCATTAATTGGACTTGAAAGGTCACGAGTCTTGGTTGAGCTCTTTTCCGATTGATTTTCAAAAAGAGAAAATATTGTTGAGTGAAATTGTCTCTTTCACACTTGTAAATTGGATTTGAAAGGATGCCTATTTGGGACAAGTTTATCCCTTTTTCAAACCAAGTAGACTAAGATTATGAAAATGGACTTTTTTTGGCGTTAAGTTGTGATTGCATCTCATTCCCTTGATTGCATTATTGAGCCTATTGTCGGTTCTCGCTTTGCGTTATAAATCGTTTGCCTCAACAATTTTGCATCCTCAACCAAGTAGAGTCTTTTTTATATCCTTCGCAACGTGACACCCTATACCTAGGAGGGAACATTCTCTCGAGTGTGCATCTCCCGCATGCATCACCTTGCATTGAGCATAGGTATGTTCCACTGCTAGAACTAGTTTTTCTTACTTGCGACACTCATTCCCTCTTTTGTATCATAACATTCATTTGACTATGAAAAAAAAATACGGGCGGGAAGGGAGTATTATATTATATTGGCAACAATCATGTCACCTTCGAATAGAGAATTTTTTTTTTGAGTCCACTTGTCATCATAATTTTGGCTTTAGTATGGTCTTAGGAAGCTGAGCTCATTACATATAGTTTACTCCCCCGACTGGTTACTCTTCCAGTCCCTATGGAGAATTTGATTGATGCCTCCTGCATCTCATGGTTTCATCATTGATTCTATGCTATCTGAGTCTTCCATACGTCTCATTCTTTTTTTCAAAGGATTTCTATCAACCTGTGTCGATCATTCCTCAAAACTCTTGAATTTTCATGTCTGCCATACCCTCAGTTTGTCTCAGAATCATATGAAGTTGTAGTCCTATTGTGCACCCTGGTCCTATTTTCATCATTGGTAGGTAACCTTGAACCTGATAGTCAACATTTCATCATTGGTCATTGACTGGGTAGTTTCCCTTGTGTTCGATAGCAAGACATCTATTCACACATTAGGATTCGTGCAGTTTCTTGGATGCCATTAGCCTTATTGGTGGTTTCCTCTCCTTTGTTAGCAGTTTTCCTCATTGGATGCTATCCAGGTATTTTTCATGTACCTCTTGCACCTGGCACACACGAAAGACACACAGGGTCATTGGTTTGTGAACATGTTCTTCATCTGATTTCCTCCAAATAATTAAGCTCCTGCTTTGTACCTCGTGCTGAATGATGATAGATGCCTTAATGCTCTCCTTTCAGTGGGTCTCCTTCCATCGAATTCAACTCATTTATTCTGGAGACGAGACCTAGAGTCATATGAGTACCTAGAGGCTTGCAGTCATTAGTGGCAGGTTCTCTTGTCATCGAAAATTGAGAATACATCAATGTCTCATGATAGATGGATTCTTCAATTGTTCGACTCTGACTCCTTTATTCACACTTGTAATAATGTATTGGATGCCTTGATACCTACTTTCATCATCGGTAGGATGTCTCACGTTTGTTAACGGTATACCTCATTGAACGATAATCAAACGAAGTCTCATTGTGTTCGACCTCAACTCCTTTATTCACATGATGTAGACTTGCACCTTTGGAGGATTGTGTAGAAGAATTGAAGACATCAGTTTATAGTTGCAACTTTCCTGAGATTTTCTACCTTTTCATTGGACCAGTACCTGTGTGATTTCGGTGTTCATCAGAGATCAGATTATACTCCATTATATACAGATATCTTCAGATTGATTTCGAGACTAGTTCTACTGGGCCTTGTTCATGACTATGAAAACCTTTGGCATGTAACCACATTTGTATTTACCTAGTCATGGCCATGGACAATTGTTTAGTATATTTTCACATGGATCTGCACTGTAATTCAAATTGGCGGCCATGTATGCAAATTCAGTANGGGCCTTGTTCATGACTATGAAAACCTTTGGCATGTAACCACATTTGTATTTACCTAGTCATGGCCATGGACAATTGTTTAGTATATTTTCACATGGATCTGCACTGTAATTCAAATTGGCGGCCATGTATGCAAATTCAGTACAGATTGTAATGAGCAACTGGTTCTTCCAGCTGGGTCCCCATTACTCCACTTCCGGGTCTTATAATGTATTTTGGCCATCGCAGATACTCCTCTGACCTCACACATTAGGGGGCATCTGTTATAGCAAGATTTTCCTCACCCCATGCAATCTTGCACAGAGGGCCTTTTTCCATTTCCCTATGCAGATTTGAAGTCCCTTTTTTCAAATCCTAGAGCTAAAAACATGATTTTTCCACATATACGTGCCTTGCCTATGTTACAACATGCGTATACACAGGTTGCACCACTACAACCTGCGTACATCGGGAAATGTGCCCAAAATTAAAAATGGTGTCGTGTTTCCATGCCACGTCATGGGATCAATGATCCTTGGACTTCATATACTTGAAACGTTCTGAATCAGCCCTTCAGCTCCACTTGAAGGCTATAAATGGGCCAAATCCGAGCTATGTAAAAGAGGAGAAATAATTCAACTTTGAGAGAAAAGTTACTCTGGAGAAATTATTCATTTCACATTGAGTTTGCATCCCTTTGTCCTTTAAGTTTGAACACATTGTTCATCCCCCAAGCTCTTCCCTTCTTCATTGAGAACTTCATTGTATCTCTTATATGAGCTTGCCTTTGGTAGAGGATTGAAGTGGTGGAAGCCTAGCTGGAAGGAACTTAGTTTCTCGGTTCTGAATCGTGCCGACATGGAATTTTGTAACTCATTCACTTCTACTGATTATATCTTAATAGAAATACTGTTTTCTCGTCTAATTAATATCTCGCAAATATTTGAATTATTATTCCATGGTCATATTTGTTATGAATGTTGATGGATTATGCTATTGAATGTGCTAACATTATGTATTATCACCACATGCTGGCGTGGCTTGGTTGTTGAGGACCAGTTGCAGGTATATTTCTTTGGGTCAAGTGCTCAACGATGTACTTCATCGAACGTCTAGAAGAGGTAGGCCTCTTATCTTCTCTTATTAGCATATTTTTCTATATAGCATACTTGAGATTAGAGTTGATTTCTGTAGTCATTTTCGTCTGTTTTGGTTTAACCCTATCCATAGAGATATTTTCCTCATAAAAATTGCTAGACCTTATTAATATTCGCCTTTATTACATGGAATTATATTATTCTACCTAAATGAGGGGTTAGGAAGGTTAGGTCCCTAAAATTCCCTCCCCCTTGAAGAAAAACCTTGTCCTCAAGGCTTCATATGAGGGAATTGTTCTAGAATGGTGGCCGACTCCTAGGTGGAATCTTCTGAAGGTGTATCTTTCCATTGGAATAATACTTCCTGGATGGTGCGCTGATGGAGACAATGCTATTGTTGATATTATGGTAGCTGCGGGAGGTATTTACCTCCACGTGTAAACCTGACGAGAATAGAATACTCTGGGAAGCAAGAGGAAACCCTAATGAGTTGGTTGATAACCATAGAAGACTTGTTAGCTCAAGAAGATAATTTGTATTAGGTTATTAGCCTCCAAGAGAAGAAGTCGGCTAGAAGAAATAATAATATACTGAACAAACAAATGCCTAGAATGAGAAGTCGGCCCAGGCAGTTAGCCAGAATTATTATAAATATAGGAGGCCAGTCTTCATTTTGGCAGGTAGTCTCAGAATTGTAGAGCATCACTTGTGTGCAGTGCAGTGCCCAATTTTGTGTGCAAGTTTGGAGGAGAGTTGTCGGTGCAACTGCTGTAGCTAGTAGTTATGTTTTGGCTTGGAATATCTCTTGGCTAGGGTTTGGACTATCTGATCATCTCTTGTTGGTGCGCTATCCTTGGGGAAAGGTGCGCTACCCTTTGTTTGGTTATCTAGCCTAGGGTTTTCTTCTGGAGTGATTCTCTGTCAAGGTTAAGGTGCTCGGAGGGTGGCTTCGGCCTATGGTTGGGTAACAATAGAGATATTGTCAATGGTAAAATGAGCACATCCATTATATTCTAACAGGTTATGGGCCCACTACTCCTTCATTTAGTCTAACCGTTGGAAGGAAACATAGCCGTAAGGATATTGAGCTCATTGAAGAACTGTCGCTAGGGTTTATAACAGGAGCAGTCACCATAGCACTGCCGCTAGCGTTACTAGTAGGTGCAGTTGTAGAAACCCTAGTCCTCTCATTGAGGCACCTTAAGTGAAGGGATTGACCTAATTTTTGGACAGATCAGTGCGCCCTAGCCTAGTGCATCTCCTAATACTCTCAGCAAGCCAAGACGTCAAGTTTGAGTTTGTGGTCAAATCTAGGGTTGACCAAGTCAAAGCAACGATGACTTACTCTATGAAGTTAGAAACCAAGTTAGATGGAGATTCTAACTTCATATTGTGGAAGACAAGGATTGACCTCATCCTTGCCAAGAATAAAGTGATGGATATCGTGAAAGGAAATATTGTGAAACCAGAGTTTGTATAAGGGAAAGAGAAGGAACCACAGAACGTTGTAGTCATGGAGAAGTTCAAAGATGGTGACATCAATGCTATGAGTATCATAGTGAAATATATAAAAGACCACTTGATACCCTACATCTCCCATCTTGACTCATCGAAGAAGATGTACAATTCCCTAACAAACCTCTTCTCAATCAGAAACATTGGACAAGTAATGAGTCTGAAGAATGAGCTCCATGACATGAAGATGAATGATGATGAAAACATAACATCATACTTTGCGTGAATATCTCAGTTAAAAGATCAACTACAAGCTATTGAAGAGATCATTTCATAGAAGGAATTGGTAAACATAGTACTCAATGGTATTCCCAAGACATGGGATGCATTTGCCGCAAGCATGAACACAA